>CM047807.1:104437455-104739776 GCA_026214975.1 Gentiana macrophylla
TAATCAACCCACTTTCCAGTTTCTTTTATAAAATACTATCCACTTGATATGCTTAGTTGTCATATTTAGTGGATTATAAACAATGTCAATAGGCGATTTGTTGTCAACCGTGAGTCTACAGGTATTGCCATATTATTAAATCATTGAGAATAATTTTCAACCCACAATAATTCACATCTGACAATAGCTATGGATGCGAACCACCAAAGACTTGATCTTGCCACCACTGCGCTTTGTTTTTTGCTTCTCCAAGCCACATGAATTTCACTCCAGGAAACGCACGCTGACACGAAGTTGATCTCGTATCTTCAATTGTTCATGAGCAATTAGAATCAAAGATAATACTTTTATATCCGGCTTATCCCCCTTTTTGCAAAGTTAACTCTTGCCAGGACATCCGCCCGGTGTTCAAGAATTTCGCTCGCCGCTGCTTTGATGATTTGCTTCTGGGTTTTTGCATGAATTCCATCGACCACATTGACTACCAGTAGTGCCAATATAATGGGTCTAGCTGTGTACCGAGATATAATGAAACTTCAGCCTACCAACCTTTGATAGGAAAAACTTGTCTACATCTTCAAGTAGCGTGAGAGTCACTCTGGTTTACGACACTCAATAAAGGGTCGAGCGTGCTTGCACCCAAGTTTCCGAGTCAGAAGCGAGATCTAGATGTATACTCAAGTGAGATACGTAAGATACCTCGAGTAGTAGTGGTGCAAATTCAATCCTTGTAAAATACTCAGGCCTTCCTGTGTTTTGATGTCGATTCCTATGCCATTCCTTTTGGAAGATTTTGATTGGCTTCTTGATCATCCCTCGTGACAATGATGTCATCCACATATTATCAACAGAATAGATTTCTTCCCGCTTTGCCATGTTTCACAAACATGTATGTGGGTCACCTTGACTTGGTTTATACCACTTGTTCAAGCATGAATTTAGCAATCCGCCAAACCATGCCCTGTGGGACTGCTTTTAACCTTCCATATGTGCTTTTTATTTAGTCTCAAGAACTTTTCCTTCGGAGATTCTCAAATCCTCGGGGAATAGGCTCCTATATAAATGATCTCATTCAAAGTTGCCTTGTAAGAAGGCATTCTTGACACTGCTATTGTTGCAAGTTCTGTAGCCTCTGCATTCACTGTGACCAAGGATATGAACTCTGAACGTGTTCATTTTAACAACGAAAAGCAAATGTTTCAAAATAATCCACCCCATGAGTTTGGGTGTACCCTTTGGCCACAAGTCTAGCCTTATGTCTTTCTATAGTCCCATCAGATCTATATTTAGTGGTAAATACCCATTTTAATACCAACAATCTTTTCACCTTTAGAAGGCAAAGACACAAGATTCCAAGTTTTGTTCTTTTCCAATGCCTCAGAGTTCTTCTTTCATGGCTTTAGACCATTTTCATCGAGAAATGGCCTCATACGCAGTGTTCTTGGTGTATCACTTTACGTAAGATTCATAAGAAACTTCTTATGATTATGAGAAAATTTCTTATAGGATAAGAAGGAAGGTTCTCATAGGATGCTTTGTGCATTCTCTCTTCCTCTTCCTCGGTCTATAGTAAGATCATCATTAGTATTATTTGGTGGTTTACATTGTCACTATTCTCGCACTATTTGTTCCATAATTTTCAATTGGAGGTTACTCCGATTCACTTTAAGTTTCCTCGGGATCATCACTTTCCGACGAAATCGTACTCTTCGCATGGCACACTATGACAATCTTCATGAGGAGACATAGGGCGGTTAAGCTGGTCGACCTTTTTTTTCTTTCTAGTATACACAATAAGAGTCTCTCCTTTGTTGTGTATTGATTTCACTTTCAACATGCATGAGATCCGAATTTATTTACTGGTGGTATGTGATCTCGAGAGATGATATTCTCACTCGGGATCACCAAGGAATTCGAAGTATTAGTGTCCAACTCTTTGCAATGAGCTCCCATTGAATTTTGAAGTAGGAGTTCCCTCATGGAAAGTTACATCCTGTAGAGATGAGAACTTTCCTGTATGAGAGGTGGTAACATTTGTAACATTTTGAGTATTTGAGTACCTTATGACACACATTTTGTGCCCGGGTCCATTTTCTCTCTGTTTGGTTGGTGAATGTGTACAAACACTTCACAACCAAACACTTTTTGGAGGAAGACTTTCATGTTTAGGCATTCCTGGGAAACCCTGATACAAAGTTTCAATAGAGACTCCGTTTCCCAACACTTTAAGAGAGAAGCCTATATTTATCGGATTTCTGCCATTACACAAATTTTTCTCCCCAATAGTTTTTAGGGATGTATATGTGAAACATGATAGCCCTAGAACATTTCCAAAGATGCCTGTCTTGTTGTTTCTTTCTACCTAGCCATTACATTTGCGAAGGAGTATACATATGAGGATTCATGTAATATCCTCTTTTCCTCAAAAGAAAGGATCCAAAGGTGATTAAAGTATTCTCTACCATTATCGATTCTCATCCTCTTGATCTTTGTGTCAAACTAAAGCCGAATTTGGTTGTAGAATCACTGGGAAAGATACTTAGTAAGTCGATATTTGTTTCATAAGATAAATCCAAGTTACTCTAGTACAATCATCAATAAAAGAAACAAACCAAAAGAACCATTTATATTAGGAATTAGGCAGCCCTCAAACATCACTATGAATAATGGTGAAAGTGGTCTTTACATCTAATGTTTTGAATCGGAAAAGTGGTTCTTCCGTGTTTAGCTTGCTTCACAAACATTACAACAAAGTTTATCACTATCACGCTTTTGAACATATTAGGTAGCATCCGCTTTATTATACTAAAAGGTGGATGTCCTAATCTATCATGATACATCCATAGCTTGTCGATGTTAGCTTTTGTACAAAAACAAAGAGCTTGGGCTTGCTCTTTCTCTTGATCTTCCTGTAAGTATAACCTCCTTTAGCTTTAAGAACCCAATCCTCTCCTTCTTCTACAAGATCCTCGTGATCAAGCAAATATTGTATGAGAAGGCAACTAAACAATTCAAGTTTTTGTTAATTTCTGAATGGAGATCAGATTAGTTGATAGGTCGGGGACATGTAACATAATCCCTTAGATAAGTTTATCACATAACATAGTCTCCTATCCTAAGCCACTTGATAGAGATCCATCCGCAATGTAGATGGTTCTATTCTTATCATAAACTTTTGTGTTAAGTCATGATCACAGAGAAGACCATATGGTCTGCTGCACCGTAATCAAGTACCCACTCTTTGAACCTTGGTGTTTTTGTAAATCTAGTCATACCCGGAAAAGCCAAGGAGGTTGGTGAACTCGAGGAGTCAATGAACTTCCCTCGCTTTTTTCAATTTCTCGAGCGCCCAAGGTTGTGGTTTTGACTGGTTTACAAACCTTCTCCGATATTCTCACCGGTGATTTGTCGATTCTCATTGCCACTAACATTGTTAGCACTCTTCTTGTTGGTGTTATCACTCCTCGTTTCCACTGAGTTTCCAACAAGATGTTCTCTGGTGTGCCCGCTTCTTTTTACAAAAGGAGCAAAACAAGGAATCTCTTTCCCATTCTTGTCATATTCTTCCTCGATAAGTATTCCCATTCCTCTGAGAGGTAGGGTGCTTATCAAGGTATTCTTGGAGTGCCTCGGATTATCAAAGCAGAAGTTTAACAGAGATGTGTCAATCATGACACTTCTCCTACTTCTCTTCGCCTAATAAGAGCTATGGTTGCATTTAAACTAGTGAGATCTCCTTCTGTGATCCGAACTCGACGGTGAGTCATATTCCATGTTGCCACCAAACCAAAAAGGCATAGAACCTATCTTTTTTCAAATATCCTTTCTGTAATATTAGCATCCTCATCACAGTATCTTGATGCATTGGCAAGGGTCTAGTTCTTGCCATGCACCTTGCATCATACACGAATATTCAAAGGATGGATCTACTACCCTCGCTTTGAATTTGAAATCTTTGTTTTTACCTCATAAATTTAATGATCATTGACTTTTGAAAGTAAGTCTCCTTCACATGATCCCATTTTTTTGCATTGGCCATGAACATGCATGTATCATTGATTTCCGTGTGGATCATGGAGTTCCATAGCCAAGACATCACCACGGAGTCTTGCTCATCCCATAATGCAAACTTAGATCTTCTTGAAATGGGTCCCGTCCCATTAAGATGACCGAGCTTGCTCCTTCCTTTCGTAAAAGTTCGACAACCGGGACCATTTCAAGTAATTTTTCCATTGAGTTTAAGAGAAGGCTGGATGTTTCTGAAGATCACCATTATTGGTGGAAAGATGATCGTGAAGAGGAGTCACGCAGAGTACTTGTAGCAATGGATTCAAAGATCCATGAGGATTTAAAAAATTTCCTAAAATTAAATTTTGAACCAACGGCTCTCTCGATACCATGTAAGAGCGAAGCTTAAGAAAGATAGAAATAAATTGATGTTTATTCCAGCTTAAAAGAAAGCTTAATTATTACAAGAAGAGGCTGTGTTGTTTATATAATACAACACAGCCTTCAAAAAAGCAAACAGGAAAAACTAGCTGCTGGCTGACTTTATCTCAACGGCTAGTTAAGATTTTAGTCAAGATAAAGGACCTGATAGAAGACAAGACCCTTTGGAATAAATAAAACAAATTACAAACTTAATAAAACAAAGAAAAGGACTTAGGGAATATTAGAACAAATCATGATGATTAATTCTAACATATGTCACTGTTAGTCTATGCAACTTTTGAATCTTCTCATTCCTTTTACTACCATATTGGTACTAATATTGAGAGGGCCACATCCTTCACCTTAAGTCTATTGGTTAATGTCCAGCTGCTGTATGAACTGAGAAAAAAATCAGTATACTAAAGGAGGCATTACACAAATCAAATTCAAAAGGGGAATCCATTTTTCAGATGTGGCTTGGTAAAAGAGAACGAGGTCAATCTGAGAAATACTCTTCTTGGCGAAGAGAATGGGATTTTAGAGATGTCTAGGCCTCTTCCTTAGATTATCGTGAATAATTTCAAGTTAATTGGGGATTTTGGTTTTAGCTTTCTTAAGGTTATTATCAGTGTGAGATTTCATTAACCTTCTGTTGCTTTCATAGGCAATGTACCAACAACTGGGACTTCAGCCTTATGCTGTACATACAACCTTCCAGTATGCTGGTACTGAAGGAAAACGGCATCGGCTACGAAGGAATGTTTTTTATTGATCCACCGGAGTACTATGATTCTCCAGGTTCGTGTTATCCTTCCTATTTTCACTTATCCGTGCACAACATGAAGTAAAAAGCCAATGTATGATGTGTTTAACAGCTATGCCAAAAAATATGATATCGATGTGGCATTACCCATAGGGCTAGCTAATATTGTTGTATTTGGTTAAACAGCTCCTGGGTACAGTGGAATTTGAGATTATGTTGCAACTATGGGTGTTACCTTTCCTTTCATATCGGCAATGGGTTAGTATGTTCAATCTAGTTTAGTCTTTAGTGTCTGTTGGCCTATCCTTTCAGCAACCTATAATTGATTGCCCTGTAGAAGGTTCATTAGGACGGAAACCTCTGGTCATGTAGAAGATTCAGGTTTTATGTGAAGTTAAGAACTAGTTCAACAGGAACGAAAATTGTGATCCTGGATCTGAAAACTTTATTTCTAAAAACTTTACTAACTGTTCTAGATTAATTAAGGCAGCATATCTGTACTTCCCTGATCTTTTTCAGGAGGATTTCTGACATTTAAACCCTCAATACCGAAGAGCTTGTTGCTGGATGGGGAACACAATATCGAAACACACTTTGCTCTTGTTAACTACCAAGTAGGTATAGAGTATAGATTAAGGTTGTGTCGTTGATTTGTCTTGTCGTATTCAACCAGCATGTAATATCTATGGATATGTCTACTCAGATAAAACAGATCAGGAATGCTCTTGCTCTTGCTTGGTGTTGAACCGCATACACTTGTAAGTGATCCTATAATTTATCTTGACTAACTGTACTATTATGAACTTCATCTTAATATTGTTTTTGTTCTCATTTGTGATTTAGGTAATGCCTCCGCTTATGGTGCAGGTTGGATAGATTATGGTTTGGTCATCCTGGAATTTTGGATGGTAGTATGACCAGGCAGCCTTTTCTCTGTCCGTTGGATCATGTCTTAGAGGTACTAGCCATACAAATAATGAAGGACTTTAGAATTCCAAAAGTTTCTGTTTTGCCTAAAAATAGAACAAAGCCTTAACACATGTTTGTTAGAAATGATATATGCACAACTCTACAAGATCAACTGTCATTTACAAACCGTTGATCAACTAGTGGGTTCCACTGACCAACGGTTGTAGATGATGGTTGTGTCAAAGTTATGTCTTTGGAAAAACCTTAGAATACAAACGTTGTACCATAAGATCTCTCACGCCTCCGAAGTTGTGCCATGTATGGTTTTCGTGTATGATGTAGTAAACTTCTTTTCACAACTGTCTTTGGTTGCTTTTGTTCGACTAATGAATGATAATACCGCAGGTTCACGTGATGTTGAAGGATCTTCCAGTGGATGAGTTTGGACCACTAATAGGAATTAGGAGTATTCTCTATTCGACAATCCATCCATGCCACAAAAGGCAAGTTTTATCTATCTGTCCAAAAATACCAGCAGGCGTTTCTCACATCATTCCTCTTTAAAACAACATTTGGTGAATTCACTGATTTCAGGTAAAAGAATCATGGCTCGATGTACGACTTTGTGAAGAAGGATCACAAGGTTGCCAAGTTTCTAATACTACAAGTTCCAGTGGAGTTGTCAATTTTCCAAAGCACAGTAATGAGGAAGTGGTAATTATTGATCTTACTTTTACAATAATTTTATTCATAGGCGCATGGTTTGTCCCTTAAGCTGCAATAATTTATACGAATTTCCGTTGTGGAAGCAGTATAAGAGCATATTCTCAACATTCAAGGATGTTAAAGTCATTCAGTTCTTATCAATGCAAGACGCTTTCTCTGGCTTCATTGACAAGGCAATCTCTCGCCTCTGCCTCTTCCTGCTCGTTTACTCTTTAGAGTTCAGATATTCATTTTTAAACAGTTTGTTTAAATCTGTGTCATCTATATGTACAATAGGCTACGGAGGAGAAGTTCAGGAATCGAGTGAAGCGATACACAGGTATATGGTGTTGTTTGGAAGATCACACACCAGGACACATATACTACGATATATATTGGGATGAAAAACCTGATTGGAAACCAAAGCCGCCTCAAACTCCCCAAGAGGATCATCCTCCCTTGTAATGCATGCATACACACACACACTCCATCGACATGGTACAACACTTGTGGCCTAAATATCTTTCCCTGTTGTGAACCCCTTTAATTACTCTGTAACATAACAATCAGTATCCAGTGGAGTTTATAGAACAGGACATCAAATATATACATCGAATTATACGGTAGGTACACCAGAGATTTTAGTTGATGACTTTTCTACTCAAGTTACATAGGATTATTATTACTAAGTTGAAAGCACACCCTGGCTATTTATCCTGACCTCAGTGATTTTGGTATGAATTGTTCAGCAATTTGAATTTCTGAGTTTTTTTTTTTTTTTTTCTTTCTTTTTTTTTTTTTTCCAAATGCAGAATTTATGATTTAAGTTATTGTTGCTAGACGTCGTTTGGGTCCTTTAATGGAAATTAACGATGCTAATATGTGTAATGAAACAGGGGTGTTGAACATTTTGTAAAACCGATCAAACCAAAGTGTTGCATACCAAATCGCTTAGATGGATTTCAAAACTATGGAAACCAAGCCCGACCATAAGATAAACTGACAAACCGAATAGAACTAAACCGAAGAAATGCAAGCCAAAGTTCTGTTCAAACCAAACCAAACCAAATAAATGCAAATTTCAACCAATGAAGCCGAATTTTAAATGGTAGTTTGGTTTCAGGTTTTCCAAACCAAAATGTTTGGTTTAATTTTGAAATTCTTGAAAACAAACCAATTTGATTTAGCGAATGGACTATCAAATTATGACGTATATAATAATCAAACACACAAATCTATTCAATAGATCAATGATGCATCTTCCCAACCAAACGATATCACAGAAAAGAGAAATAAATCATACCAAAACAATTAGTTCTCAAACCAAAACACTTTCTGGTGATTTTTGAAATCGGCTCCACAAACTACTTAATTATTACAATAATAAGGACCTCAAAATCCGAGATGACGGATTGTGAGAAAACTACCACTTTTAAATTGCAAAACCACCACACCAAAATTCACTGTCACAGGTGTCAAATGCAATCGAAATTACAACAGCATCAATGAATATCTGTAGAAAACTTTGACAAATAAAAACTCTATAGACCCTCGACTCGGCGTCCGGTAAATTAAAGGCTCCTTGTTTGATAAATAACACAGGAAGATATGCAATGCAGCAGCAAAATGGTCTTCAAGATTAAATTACCCACTTTTTGAATACAATGAGTATTGAGTAACCATATCGAGACTCTTGCAACACAAATATGCAGCAATCACGATGTTTGATCATAACAGTCGTGACTAACACTCTAAAAATTGCCCTCTTCAGCAGCCTACAGAAAAATTGGAGGCATTGGTAAGATTCTGGATATTATATGGATATAAACCCAACCTTGAAAGAAACAATCATAACCTTATCCATTGACTCAATCATCAAGGTAGTAATAGGATCCAGCATTCTTTTGCTCCGTGTCTTTCGTCGAAAGTTAAGTTTGTTGATTCTTGGGCGAAATTGGTTGGATCACGCCTAAATGTAATGTCCAGATGCTGCACATTCATACAATGCACAATTGAAAGATTAGGTTTTTTTTTTTTTTTACAAAGATACAAAACAATCCATTCAATTTTCAAGCTTTTTAATAAAGAGGAAACAAGACAAAGGAATGAAGGTCTTACAGATAAGAACAAGTTCATTCCGGTCAACAATGATTGAGGTGCATTTGCTGTACAATCTATTGAAGGTTGACCCTCGTATACGATGACCCGATCTGCAAGGTATGTTGCCATTATGAAGTCATGCTCAACAACAAAGGCTGTCTTCTTTGCATGAAGTATAAATCTCTTGATGACTTTCGAGGCAACTATACGTTGCTCTGAATCGAGGTATGCACTCTGGTTCATCAATCAGATATATATCAGCAGGCTGCATAAACAAACAAACAAACAGACAAAGAATCAAGTAATGCATCAAACATTATGAATGCATGTGATGCAATTCGTTAGATCAAAACATAATTAGCCTGAAGTTCTACCTTTCCAAGGCATAGAGTCAGAGCAACCCTTTGTAACTCTCCACCAGAGAGGTTCACAACTTCTTGATCCATTAATTGCTCTATCTGGAGAGGCCTCATGACATCTGATACAAACTGCGGATGCATATATGAATCACGATTTTTGATGCAAGAGATGCCTCACATTATGTGGGAATTTTGGGCTGATTTTCTGTGGTTTATAAGAAACATTGAACTCAGGAATCTCCGCTTCAGATCCTCAATGGTATCAGGTTTTAGTAAACCAGCCTGCAAAGATAACAGAAAATACAGCAAGAACCATTTACAATCAAAAAGACAGTTTTGAGTATAGAAAATGTCAGACAACAACGTACTCAACATGCGAATGAATGTTGTCTTCCGGTCCCATTTTCTCCAAGCATGACAACAATTTGAGAATCTGTGAATTCACCTCAAGCACCTTAAGCTTGAAATTACCCTGGGTTTTACTCATTGTTGGATATTTATAGCGTGCATATGTTTCAGCTTCCTCGGCGGTTTCTTGTGGTGTCTCAGCCACCTAGTGTGAACATAAACCAAGTCAATGTGGCGGCATCAACATCAGTAGCCTGGTGAGTAAAACAATATATACCTTAAACGTAAGTGATTCATCGCGAATCAGAGATTTTCTGTGGGCACAAACCAGCCAAAAATATGTTGATGCCTTTCTAACAGAAAATGGGAGTGTGACAACGCCATATGCACCCGGCTTCCCATATAGACAACAGATGAAGTCCGATAAATAATCCAGAACACTCAGATCATGCTCCACTTACAATTACGTAGCTGAACATGATAAAATTCAAATTGTTACTAGCGTGTTCATGCTAACTTTAAATGCTGAACATAAAACATTGATTACAAGAAGGCTAGATATTACCTATTAGGACGAGCAAGGAGCGGATGACTTGCGCAGCTTTCAGTCTTTGTCTTACATCAAGATAACTTGAGGGCTCATCAAACATATAAATTTCTGCATTTTGTATGCAAACCACAGCTATTGCAAAACGCTGGAGCTCTCCACCAGATAAATCACCTACATTACGCTCCAAAACCTGATTGAGCTCAAGATCAACACAAAGTATTTCTTTTACACCCTCTCGTCTTTTTTGGTCAAGCACTTCACCAACATTTCCTTGAACTGCCTTTGGTATATGGTCAACATACTGCGGCTTGATAATTGCCTTCAAGAAAAAAATGATGTCAAAACAAATAAGCTAGGAAAGGGGGAAGTGGTGGGTGGGGGGATTGATTTGCCCTAAATACATACTATCTAACTCTTATATTGTAGAGAACTAGGGGAAAGAATAAGTTAAGTCGCTGCTATAACAGTGTATGCACTGGAATTCAAGTGCTTTAGTGTCCAGTATGAGGGACAGGATGAGTTAAGTAATGGCTTATACAACAATTTCTTGATGACTTGATTTAAGAGCATTCAACATCATACAAATGTATATAATTGAGATCAAACATGTTTGGTCAGAACATACAAATGAAATTTCCTTCAATTCAACAAATTCTATTCTGAATTTATGAGCAGAGGACTAATCAAGATATGAGAGAAGCATCAAACATATGATAGCACCCATCATGAAAAAACAACCTTCAAATTATCTTCCAGAATACGAAAGTGAAGTAGTTCTGGAGTTCAGATCCACGGAAGTAGGTTAATATCTCTTGCCAATCAGGAGGATTCTGCCAAAAGAACATGTTTAGAGAAATTATAAACGGTAGAAAAGACAATAGTCAACAGATATGATTCTTCAGGTACATACATTAAAACGTCCCAAATTAGGTTTAAGTTTTCCAGCTAAAACTTTGAGGGCCGTTGATTTTCCGATACCATTTGTTCCAACCAGACCAAGAACCTGTCCTGGTCTAGGGACCGTAACCTGCAATAAGAATTTGTGAGTCATATTTTTAATCGATTTAACATTGTATTAATCTGACTGTTGACTTGCCAGCCATAGAAAATATTCTGTAATTTTAAGCTACATATATCAAGTACTCATTACGAGAAAATGCATTTAAAAATGGTAATCATAAAAGCAAGGGATAATGAACATTAGAAAACTCTCAAAACCATTGCCCACTGAAAGTTGAAAAAGAAAACAAGAAACGAGTGAGAAATAAAGAAACAGTAATAGGTGTTAATTCTAGTCGGGTCCTAATGTCGAGGCCACAGGAACAGCAGATATGCTTCATTAACGGGCAAGCATCTTGCAAAAGCATAACTGAACTGAAGTTAATTTCAACTGAAGGAAAGACTACCTTAAAGGCGCCACTGCTAAAAAGTCAGACTACAAAAATATGCTACCATATACATGCATGGAAACTGACCTGTGCAATTTGAAGGTGTTTGGACCATAACGATGGGTTGTGTCCTTATTCAAGTCCTTTGGCAGATTGATAATCTGAATTGCTTCAAATGGACATTTCTGAAATGAAAAGAGGGAGACCAGCATACATTCCATCAGGATTCAGTTATAACAAATAGCAAGCATTAAGTACTGATGATGAACTAGTAGAGCCTTAGACAAACCTTAACACAAATACCACAACCAATGCACAATTCTTCTGAGATGAATGCGATCTTAGCAGCAGCGAAACCTCTATACAAAGTTTCCTGCAATAAGCCATACAATCATAGAATTCAACCCTTCTTGCACTCGAAAGTACAATTGAAACAACATAAAAGAGCAACCTAAAAAAGAAAAACAGACATTTCACAATAAAAGAAACAAAACACTCTATATACTAACATATGGTTAAAAAAAGGAGGGAAGTTACTCATTGCAATTGTCCACCTTACAACCACATATCCTCGTATACTAATATGTCCCAAAACCTTGTCACAAAAGCCTCCATGGGAATTCAAGAATAGTAGGACATCTTAGCTCAGGAGAATGCCAGGCATGATAGCTGACTTGGTTCCGCAGACTCACGAGGGTATCCAGTCTTGTCAAAAGACATTAACAGAGAAAAAGAAGAAAACACATGAGGAAACCTAATGGTGGTAGATGTCTATGGCACTCCCTCCTCACAAGGAAACCAATGAAACTATAGTTTACTACTCCCTCCAGTTTTTATCATCATCTAAGGTAATGACCCATGGATTAAGGAAATCATCGGAGGTTAGATAAAAGACTGAACTAGACTTGATGAAAATTGCTTAATTGTGTAAAAGTAATTTTAAAAGTAATTTCAAACAAAGAGTGGCTTAGTGATCAACAGTGGTTAGTTGAATCAAGAAATTGAAAAGACTGTGTTGAAAAAAAATGCCATTAAGAAGTTTTTATTTACTGAAGTGACTGATATTTAGAAACAAAATCAATTTTCTAAACCGAAAGAGAAAATAGGAGAGGGGTCAAAAAAACAATCTACATTCCGAATACCAAGTACCCTGTCACATAGATAACTACTGGTATGCTAGAATATCTCACCAATTCCCCACCTTCAAAACTACAGGACAATTATTCAAAAGGACAACCAACATTCCTATCTAAAAACCACAGAACAGGAGACAAAAATTTGGGGAACAAAACACTACAAGTTCGCACTTCCTCCTTCTTTTGGAGTAGGGACTAACTACTGCTGCAAATTGCAGTTCATACTTCCCCAACAGCACACAAAATCCTATAGAAGGAAGAGTTTGAGTCCAGTCCAACTACTGGCAGCTCATGCTATCCTTATGACATCTTTTCAGGAAAAATTTAAGCCTTCAACCTTCCCAAGATACATGTAAAAAGATTCTGATTAGAATTTTCAATAAACTAAAATCTAAAATATCCTTTCAGTTTGAAGAGGATCAAACACAAAAGCACAAAGCAATTCTCACAATCCAAAACGGGGATATTCTAGAATTTACCTATCAGTATACGCCAATCGCAGCATAAATTTCAAATACTAAAACCAATACAACCAGTATTTCCAGAAAAGAACACAATCACAAGTTTGCCAAATCGTCAGCCATATCAAAAGGCAAAAAGTACCAGTCTTGACAACAGGGCAGCTCTTTTTGCACTCCTGACGACACTTCTAGGCTTACACCTGTCAGAGCTCACAATAGCTATACGCGCCAACCTCTGATCCGACATCCCTCTCTATCCCTGCTCTCCAAAGCTGCGGGCAAGACATACAAAAACAAATTGTGAAATTAAACAATAAGCCCTTGTATTTCTACAACTTTTTTCTACTGCTCAAACCAATGACTTCTCATCATACGACAATTCTTCACCGTGTTAATGATGCTTCACCACTTCACACCCTCACCCCATCCCCACCAATGAAAATATACACTGCTCGAATTTGCTGCTAAATATATATAAATCACAAGGAAAAACAACAGAACAGACAGATTTGAAGATTAAGAACGTTAGGCTGATGTAATTCAGAATACTGTAGACTATTGCAATCAGATTGTAATTTCACATGTTCCCAATATCATTATCATCATCGTCATCATAATCGTAATTACATTGGTAAGCATGCACTAACATCACCTAGCCAAAAATTCCTACATGTATAATCTATAACTTACCCGTGGAGTGCAATCCCTGATACAAGCAAGCGTGCACTAAATTAACAAAACAGACAGAGAATAAAAAGGATTTAAAAAAGAAGGAAGGGATGAAAACGGATTTGCCTTGGGAGAAGATGGAATCCGGCGGGTAGAGGGTAAAAGGCGTGTGGCGGTAGTGGATAACAGTGGCCGTTCAGCACACGCAGTGTTGTCCCTTCTTTTTTAGGCCCCAGCTCTAGGTTCTCTTGCCGAAGAACAGATTTATTTATTTTTTTAAAGTTGCCGAAGAACAGATGATAATCGGAAAATATAATAAATTCCGAAAAATAATTATTGGTTTTCAAAAAATTATATTCTATTTAATAGTACTAGTATGTAATATGCCTAAACTAAGTAAAAAAACTCACGATTTATGCATTTATAACGTTAAATTTAAAAATCGATCTCACAGATGTAGAAATTTATGATATTATAAGAATTTAAGAATTATTTAGTAAAACTAAAATATAAAAAAATCGCATTAATTAAATATTTACAAATGATATATATGATATATAGAAATTTGTAGACATGTTATAATCAAGAAATGCATGTAAGTTTAAAACAAAAATAACCAAAAAAAAAGATGATAATGAATGAAATATTTATAATTAAATATAAAAGTGGTAGACATCTATCATAAGCTATGAGAATTTAAAAGAAGCGTGGAGTTCACTTAAAAGCTTAACGCTGAGATTGCACAACAACCATCCCAATAAAGTTTTTACTTAACACCTATAATAAAAAAGTAAAAGAAAATATGTGAGCATGTGAAAGAAAAATGAGAAAAAAATTCAAAATCTATATTTAAAGCCGAGATTAAACGCCTTACATGGCGCCATTGTTGTTTTCACGCTTACGCTTGAAAGCCTGAGCGCACGCATCAAACCAATTCACTTTCAAAACATAAGCAACTCTTAGTGTTGTTGTAAATCGTGGCGTTGAATGAGCGTGTACAATGAACGTGTATCGTGCTCCTTCGCAACGCTTCAAATGATCCTCAAAGTGTGATGACCATCTCCCGTAAATGTAAAATTTAATAATATGAAAGTCCAAAATGATTATTGAAAATAGGTGTTGAAATAAAAAGTGAGAGAAAAGTACCAATGTCAACATATTCTCAGAAAGATCGAAATGGGGAACGAAGCACAAAGTCGGCATTTCCACAAAAAGCCGGGCGGTAGTGTTCGCGAATTGGTCCATAATATCAACACTAACACAAGAGCTAAAAAAAGTGAACACGTTAGAGAGAACAAATGAATGTGAGATGGTATGAGTATAATAATGTGTATGTACCTCACGACGGGAGTCACTTGCTGCTTATTGCAAGTATAGCAATAAATGTAGCCATCAACATCAATCACATCGTTTACAAACGCTGCATGCCTCGTGAAACATGTCATTTCGTGAATATGCTTGATTGTAGCTACACAATGGAAATGTTTGACCCGCAATAACATGAATTTTTTTAAGTATGAATAGCATTAATGAATATATAAATATAGAAATAAAGTCATAAAACGTAAAAGTATACATTTGGGACAAACTTAAGGTCGGCTATTCTAAGAGGCTTTGAATTAGCAATCATAAGTTTGATGTTATTTTTTTGTGGTGAGTCGCGTATCCATCTCACCATAATTTGGGCACATGCATTGATTTGTACCTGTAATGTTGTTTAACATTGAGAATTTTATATTATAAATGAGATTATTTACAAAGAACAATAATAAATACAGTAATTACCCACATACCATGTAATGGACGGTCTCGCATAAGTTCCATTCGTAATTAACATATAATGTAGTAAACGGTGTTGTGGACAATGTTGTCCCCTATACAATATAAATAAAGGATAATCGTTACCAAAGTTGTTAAGAAGATAAATAACCGGAAACATAACAGGCATACCTCGTAGTCTTTTATCGAGACAACACATGCCAAGAACGCTCGTTGGCCTCAATATTGCTTGATAAAATGTCCCCATCCGAGTCCGAATCGGAAGGTGGTGAATTAACTATATGCAAGATACAAATAAAAACAAATTAGGCTAAAAATATTAATATAGATATTTGCAATAAGTAAAATTTCAATAAGCAACTAAGCATGAAGAAAATGTGCAATAAAGTGGAATATATTTCACAAATGTATGTGCAACATCCTCATACTAAAGTCAAATAATTAAGTGGAACTTCATGTTTATAAACTACATAGGCACAAATAAGAATGTTTATTACAATCGATGGTTGAACTATATAAATACATACTAAACAAATTATTATGTAATATAATGCGATGGAATAGTAATATTTACAATCAACGGTTTAAATCTAAAACTTCACGATAAACAACATTTTGAGTATAATTAAAAGGTTCGTGATCTTGTTTACTATTAACATCTTAAGGCCGGAAGGTGAAGTAACTTGGGAAATTTCCACGTATAGTTGTCCATGCTGAGAAGACAGGTTAGTTAGATAGACACCAACAAACCTTAAAGTTTGACCTCGACTTTATTTATTGTCATTGAATATGCAACTTTCAAGTGGGAATTGCCGCCTTAGTAAAGGAAATGGAGTTTCAAGCTTAGACGGAGACAATGTGATGCGAGGAATCAGAACAATCGAACCCGTGATTAGAACCGGTAAGTATTCGAGCTTGAAGTACTTTTTGCCTCAAGAGTAAAATTTGAAGACGCGCACTCATTGCATAAGCCCTCCGAGTGGTTCAGACATTAAAAGGATTAAAGGTGCTCCTACTTTAAGCTCTAAAGAGTGACTTGGTAGTCCGGGAGATCCAAAGAGTTAAGGAATTTCGTTGGGTGTAAGTGATGTTGGTCATCTTGTTGTTCATCGTGAAATGGTGTCACACTCAAGTATGTACGACTAACCTGTGAATGGTTGACAATATAATGGCATTAATCACATCCATATCGGTGTTTTTGGTGTTAAAATTGCCCTATCACATAAGAATGACATATCACGGTAACATTGACAAAGATTGGGATACGTGAAGTCAATTATTTCACGTGAAAGTCGCTTCTTCATTCTTAATTAGGAAATGATCTCGTAATTTAACCCAATTTGTTTCCACTAGATTCGTCAAAGATATAGCAGGAACGATCCCATCGCCAATTGACAAAATCCACTATGAAAAATCTGCATGATCTGCTTTGCATGTGATGCGTATAAATCATACGAGGAAAGACGATGTTTGTAGTGAGATGTAAGACTCGCATAATACTGCCATATGTATGAGCTTGTTATTGTCGCCAATTACGGTGGATTCCCGTGAACCGGTAGCCACGACATATAGTGTTTGACGGAAGACGCCACCAAGAACAAACAATTTACCACCAAAAGGTCGATTTGCATCATAATACGGTTCATTTTTAAGACATCAAGCATTATTATTTATCTTTTTGATTTATCTTTATCTTTCAAGAAATTGGGAAGGTGGATCGGGTGGAAGTGGTAGTGGGAGTGGATCATATGGACATGGAAGTGGAAGTGGGAGTGGATCATATGGACATGGAAATTCCTCTACTTGCAAAACCTCCCATTGATTATATCCACAACAACCCGTGATCGGCAATTTCCAAGTCCATATGAATCACTCCCACTTCCACTTCCATGTCCATATGATCCACTCCCACTACCACTTCCACCCGATCCACCTCCCCAATTGCCACCGATCCACCTCCCCAATTTCGAAAGATAAAGATAAATCAAAAGATAAATAATAATTAGGTCATAGTGAAATTACCCAATTACTACTTTACCCTTTCGTAAAAGTCGGGATGTTACATTCCTCCCCCTCTTACGAAGAGTTTCGTCCTCTAAACTTGAATGTAACCGAGAGGTACTTGAACTCTAGACTTGCAAACGCGCCTCGCCTTTTAACTCTCATTTCGCCTTTACCATTGAGTGTTTCTTTTTTATTGAACCAAGTCTAGTTGTACGCCTTCTTCCTTGACTTTCTTTATCCACCACTCCAAAGTGCACTTGTTTCTTCTGCATACATGAAGATCTCTTCAATTACTACGAGGTCCATGCTTGCTTCCACATCAACATTGGTTAAGCATTAGTTCATCACTGGCACAAGAGGGACGTCTTTAGAAACACTTTATCTTCAACTTCAAACTCTAACAGCTTCTCTTCTTCCATCTTCCCAACTATTTTACCCTGCCTTGATCCATCTCGAGGTTGCGACGATCCACTTCATTCTTATCGCTGGCTTGTTTGTACCAACTCTAGTCTCGTAATCTATCATCGCTCCACTTCATCCCAGAAACTGGCGTTCTTCGCTTTCTTCCTCAAACTTACACATTTGGAAAGTTTAAGACGATTCTCGATGTTGAATGTTGCATCTTCATCTATCTCGTGACCACCGGGCCGGGTTCGGTTATAGCCACTCACTTGTAACCGAGAACAACCGGACCTTCGCTCTTGCTTCTTCACTATCTCCTCAATCGCTCGACTCTCGCAATAAACGGTACAACACACTTTACTTGCTTCACGACCCAAGTTCTCGAGTGCTTAAGCTTCCCAACCGATCCACACTTGCCAAACTTGACTTTTTTTTTTATCTCAACCTCTATTACTGCAACAAAGGTTTGCTGAAGAACTGCAAGGATTCCGGCTTTAGGGTTTCTGAAACTTCTCGGGAATGAAAGATGCAGATTTTTTTCCAATATTTTCTCTCTGAAAGTTTGATCAAATCCTCATGCCAATCTTGGAAAAATAAATAAAGTTGAAAAGTAACCAGTTGAGTACCAGGGGCATGTCAACTTGGTAAGTTTAAGAAGAGGCAATAAGTTCGCAAAACGAGGGAGTTCACAGGGGTTACCAACAAAACATGAAGATTTTGGGTTGTTGGAAGTAAGAAATTTGTCCAAGATCGAGGGATGAGCGTGGTACCATAAAAAGGAAAACAAAAGGATTATCTTGAAGATGGAATTCATTTATGAAAGTGGAATTTCACGAGTTACGGTGGTCTGCAAAGGAACTCAGACCGTTTGAAAGGAGGATAATGTGCTTTTAGTTAAGCCCATGAAAAGAAGGGACGTTAAGGAAAACATTATACGTTGGGCTCGAAATAGTTATATAAGGAGGAAAAGAATATTGGACTTGAGAACATCCGATAAGTTGACCTTAATCGTAAATGATTCGATAGATGAAATGATTGTTGGCGATTAAGAAGGTTCTCAATTTATGTAAATGTTGTAGGGGAACCACCCCACAACAGAAGACAAATCAAGAGTGCAAGGTCGAGCACCTGAAGACTAATAGCTGAGAATTCAAGGAGAGGGTAAGACGAGTGCATCAAAAGGTTTCTCAAAGTGAAATAAAACTTGTCATTTGTCAATGAGTGTCCAAGTGTGAATTAGTCAATGGGAGGTTAATGCTGGATATACAGAAACCCGAATCTGGATCCGATCCATAATTGGATCGTCAGATCTGATTCACAGCACCGATCGAGACGCTCGATCATGCACAACGGAAGTTACGAATAAATTTGCATGCGATTTTACCACGATTTGATTCACATAAATAATCAATACAACTATGAGAAGGTTGAAGATTTACCTAAACGGGGAGCAATAGAAAATCGACAGAGAGAGAAGCCGCAGTCTTCCGGATTGTATATCCTAGCGACGATTGGTGGACGTCGATCCTCGCTGCAGAACCTCCTCGAATATACACAAGAAAACCCTAGGTTTTTCTTCTCTTAATGACTAGAACAAGAAACTAATTTTTTCTCATTTTCCAAGTGTTGCGCAATTTGTGATGGTTTATTGTGCTAGGATGAACTCTCTTTATATAGGAAAATAACTAGTCAAGAGAGTTATCATTTTCACACCACAATTACCTATTCTCATAAGAAAAGATATTTTTGCCATAAAAATAAGAGATAATTGAAAAAAATCATTCTCTTAATTTATCCATTAATTATTTAACAAATAAACAATTAATTACACATGTGACTTATCACATTTGGGGTGCCACTTTATCATTAATTTAATAGAAAATGTCTTTCCTATTTTACATATTATTTGCCAAATAAATAATATTGCATATTCATTAAATGTAATCAACTATTTAATTTATTCTCTAGGTTCCATAAAACGAAAACACTCGTGTGTTAGGAACCAAACCGGGACCATGGACTATAACAATGGCTACAATAAATTGAATAAAATATTCATACTACATAATATTTCTACTCAACTTATTAATTTTGAATTACGCCACCATAAATCAAAATCGAACTCTATCGATTATAGATATAACTTATTCTCAAAACGTCGAGTCGAGTCGATAAGTGTCCATTGATATAATCATTACATATAAACTAACCCTCCATAGACTATCCGTAATGAAGCGGGATTATTTCCGCAAACCTTCTTCAATACATCTTATCCTTATTTACCATTAACCCACTAGTGATCAATTAGTTCATAACCAATACGAACTCCCGGGATCGATCAGTTTCTAGGATTAACAAATAAGGGGATTGTCTTTCTACTTCCCGCGGGAAAGAATGGATTCCATATCTGTGAGACACACACTTCTCACTCATTCCAGAATAGTGCCAACGTGATGTTGATTCACCCACGCCTTAGTGATCCTTAACAACACATCAAACCCTATCTTGAAACAAGTAGGAGTATGCAATCACTTCAGGATTAAGGTTAATCCATGTATGATCATCTTGTGATTTAATAAGATTTCTCAATCACGGATTTATATGAGAAATGCAGATTAAATCGGTCCAGTCATATATGAGTACATCATATATAAATGCCCCACTTAGACAACCAATGTCGACAGTCTGGATAAGACTGTCATACCATAAAGTGTTCTGGGCGGGTTAATGGTGGTTTAATCAATAGACCCCATACTTTGATTAACTTCACCACGGACTAACATTTCAAGTGTATCACCATAAACTTAATCCTCATGTGTGACACACACTAAGTTATATGGCTACATATGATACGACTTGGGGTTTTCAGTAGTGTATTTCTTATAAGCACAAAGCAAATAATAAGATGAGAATAAATCTGTCATTTATTAATTATAAAAACAATTACATAAATTGTCTTTTGGGCGCTACTTCCAACAATCTCCCACTTTCCCGTAAGGACAAGCAACAATTGCCTTTCGGGCACTCTACATCTAACAATCTCCCATTTTCCGTAAAGACAAGCAACAATTGTTTTTTAGAGCGCCTCACCCTTATTCTATCTATCCACAACATACTCACACTTGCTCTAAAGCAGATGAGACATATCTCCCAATTTCATACCCGCCAAGCGCTTATCAGTGACATTAGATGCCACACGACTTGGTAAACTGATCAGCTAGGTTGTCGGCTCGAGGCGCGATCGTTTAGGACCAAACGTCGCTATTTGCAAGATCCGTCCTGACTGGTGGTATTTACTTTCAATATGCTTTTGACCTATTGTGACTGCGAAGATCATTTGCATGAGCTACCTCTCAACTGTTTTCACAGTGAAGTGATATCCACTGACTAAGACCTGCAATTACTCTCATATCGCCAAGGAACCTCTCAAGCCATACGCTCTCTACCGCTATGTATTCGACTAACAGAGTCAAATTGGCGGTGCTAGATTGCTCCGCACTATAGCTCCATCACTATGAGTAAACATCGAGCCCCGAGATCGATTCACGATCATCCTTAATCGACAAAAATCAAAATCGCAGTAGTCAACAACACTCGTGTTTGCACCGAATACACAAGCATATGATTCCTCGTTTCTAAAAGATACTTGAGGATGCACTATATCAAGATCAATACTCGAATCCAAGATTCGATTACAATTGATTTTTAATAACCTCGACTTTCTATCCGAAAGAGAACTTATCCCATTTTCTATATCCAAAGATTTGAGAGAATTATTCCGTGAGGGGTTGGGTAGAAACCTCTGGTTGAATCAAGCATTCGAAAATGCATCATCATCTTAACAATAAGATGGATGGGATACGCCAACAACTTGTTCTCATGAATTCGACCGAATCAATTTCTAAGAATATAGTCCACTTCTCTAATTCAGAGAATCTTTGGATTGTCAGTTTTTGACTTCAAACAACACACCCATGTTATTTCCAATCAGCAGTGTTGTTATCTTTTATTTACACTAACGTTTATTACTTTAACCAATATTGATTCTCTGGTCTACAAAAGACTCATCAATATTCTAGTCAAGCCCACACATTTAAAACATGTGACTTTTAATGACCTAGAGGTTTCTTTAATCCAACAATGGATATAAGCATAGCAAATCAATATGCCATTTGCTTTAAGCTAAAACCATTCTCTTCTCGAATGAGATCAGACTCCGTTGTTTGGCAAGAAAATATTTAGGCATCACCCCTATTGAACTTTCTCGCTTTCAAGAAGTCAAGCAAGGCCAAGTGGCGAGAGAGTTTCAAGGCATCACCCCGGTTAACTCTCTACTCTCAGGAATTACCCTAGACCACTTAGTTTTGCCTTGAAAGATAAACTTTCCATTCATTCTCATCACATAGATCCAATTACTCCCACTCGGGCCCGAGACACTGTGGTTCTACAAGATTGTTAATGTAACTCAGAGTACCAAAACTCCATTTACAAGTTTATGGCTTTAAACCAACCTCCTATTGTCGATCCTATACAAATCCTTCCAGAAGGACCATAGGTGATCGATCACCCCAACCAGGATATAAAGACTGCATAATTACAGCGGGTCAATGGTTAGACCATACTTCCACTACATTTGGGTGGATTGATATTATGATCTAGTTCGGTAGTATTAATCAGCGTAATCCCCAACAACGAATGTTGGATGTGGTCCGATTAAATCGATAGTAACTCATTGAGTATCTTTACTTCAAGGTCCAAGGTTGTTATTTAAACATTCTTTCGTAAAGTGGTGCGATAAAGATACAACCGTCATTATCCGATCTTCAAAATCTTATAACCAACCTTCACTCATTGTATTAAGATATTTCACGATCATTCAACATCTGAACGTGTATGCAAAATCTCCAGTCCTACCTTCAAGCATAAATGATAAATGCCTCTATTTGCGGAAGTGGAGTAAATTTACTTCACTCCTTATCCACAAATTCATAAGCATCTTCTAGGTAGATTTCTCGGTATTACATAACAATGTAAACCGTTTGCAATCAATATCTTAATTGAGTTAAGCAGTGTATCGTAACATATCAATGACTATACAAGGCAATACATGGTTTGTCCTTTCAGTGAAATCGTTTCACTCGAGGGCAGGCTGAGCATCAGTGCCGAAACTATGCTACAGCCCATATCTGAGCATGGAATACTCGTTTCTCTGGTAATATCAGATTCCTCCAAATATTTAGATAAACTAATCGGAGTTTCGAGTAGTCATTAGACAAAATGTCTATTACTCAAAAGCTCTCACTAGCTTGTATCCCTCTTAAGACCCCAAAGGTCAATATGAACAAGTTATGTTTCTTCTTTAGCTCTATTACCCTTTCCTAATTGAAAGGTTACTTAGTCATTTTTCCTTTGAGATAGTGTTTTTAGACTGGGAGATAGGAATCACCCTTAGCCAGTCTTCAGATCTTATATTTAGGATATATGCACTAATTAATAGATGCTGAAGAATCGTTTATCTAAATACGGAAACCATTTGTCTTAATAGTTTATGATGTGTTACATATACCTTTTCAGCCTTACTTAGTGGTTCTGAATTTATTAGACAAAAGTCCGAGTCCCAGATTCGTACCACAAATGTCATATTCACTCTTTTTAAGTCAACTATATTATCGATTTGAAAGTGAATCCATTTGTTCCAACGAATCTGAAAACAGAAATAAAATTTCTGCGATATTCAAGGATTAAAATCCGAAATTTCTTTCCTTATATCACTCCCACTATCTCAGCTGAGATTACTGCCCGTTGTCTACTCTTTAATCATTAATGCCTAGCTACCTTGTTCTTACAAAAGAACTTAGCTTCCGGGACATAATCCCGGTTAAGAAAGTCTTTAAGGATTCATAGGTTAGTGATCCGAAATCACTTTCCTTATCCTTTATTTTCTTTTATTAATATTTCGGTTTAGCCTTTAACTTATTTAGTTTAGATGACTTACACTTGTAGACATTCGCCTTCCCATTCTTGGCTTTCTTTAAAGGAAATAGCCGTGAACTAGCAGTTCATTTGAGTAGACACTACTCGTGAACTGTGGGATGTCCATTGAGATTGATACCAAATCATTCTCATCATCTTTTGAACTAATTTTGTTTTGTCTCTCGTTCAGCACAAGTGACATCAGTGACTTTCTTGTCACTTAAATTGAAGGCTCAAGTAGAGAATCATTTACCGAAAATTAATTGCATTCTCGATTAACAGGTTCAACGTTCTTGTTACTTTTCCACTTTTACGAAGTCATCATTAGTCAATTTATCGTGTTTAGCAGTTTAGATACCTTGAGATGATATGTAGTTGCAAAAATAAATTATGACTAAAATGTAAATCAAATCATACACCACAACAAATAATTATTTTAGGAATTATAAACGTGATGTCATGCATGCAATTTATCCTACCATTCCAAGGATTTAACCTCACATCATGTTGCCGCCGCAGGGTCGGTATCAACACAATGATAGTTAAATTGAGACATTCTCTCTCAACAATCAAACCATTAAGAATCAAACATCTCCATTCAAATGTTGATTACCTTCATTTTTCAGCCAAGATATTTCCAAAAATATCCTTTTGATTGTGACCTACTATTTCAGATCTCAAAGTACGCCCCGAGTATGCCGTCGCAGGGTCGGTCAGTGACTCGACGAGTACCCAAAATCCTATCCTTCCGGAGACCAAGCCTTGAAATTTTGATAGGGGTGAAGGCCATCCGTAGGGGGCCGTAATCAAATCGGCTCGAGGCGTCACCCTTCTCTCACGTGCTTGTGTCAACAGTAGAGGCCGAGGGGTCGGTTGTCACATTCCCCACTCCCGCTCGTTATTTTGAAAATTAGGTAGTCTCATTAGGATTTTAGAATTTTCTAACAATCCCAAAAACAATAGATCATGAATATTTAATTTAATCCTCCCACTAGTTTATCGGTTCCAAATACCGTCTAACTAGTGTCACTATATTAACGATTTTCTAATTGTATGGATTTATAAAATCTTTGTGTAGACACTACACAATTAAAATTCACCAAAATTTTATAATCTTAATACATTAGGACTTATGATTTTCCCACCAAATCGAAAACAATAAATCACAAATTTAAAGCTCCCACTAGTTTATCGGGTCCAAATACCGTCTAACTAGTGACACTATATTCATGATTTTCCAATTTGTCGATTATTTAGAAATCTATTGTGTAGTCACTACACAACAAAAATTCACCAATGAATTTTAAAGTCCTAATTTTATCATGATAAAAATTTAGGATCTCAGAATTTTCCTATAATCGAAAGCAATAAATTATGAAAAGCAATCACCAACTTATCGGTTCCAAATACCGTCTAGTTAGTGTCCTATCTTTTCACGATTTTCCAAATTTTTTATCATCAAAATCTCATTTATGTAGCCACTACAGAGTTAAATCCATGAAGGATTTAAGATCCCATAATCAAATTTACCGAGTAAAATTTTATTTTTATCATGTGAATTTTATATCCTGATAAAATTCTGTTTTCTTTAATTAATTTAATTTATTTCTAATCTAAATTAATTATCGTTTTCATACATGTCTAATTAATGTCAATATTAATTTTCTACATGTATGCATATGCTAGAAGTGGAATTCATGAATATGATGCATGACATGGTTATATCACATAAATAATCACACAAGAAAATAAATACGAAAAATAAACCACTGAGATGAACCGTTGGTACCCCGTATCTAATCTATAAATTAAATAAACCCTAAGCATAGAAATATAGAATAAAAATTACAAGTCTTCAATCTCCAGCCGCCGCCGCCCTGTATTTTAATTTTCTGCTCCGTTTTCTAAATAAAAATGCTCTTGCTGAGTTGGTAAATCTCCTTATTCCATCATCTTCATTACCCGCGCGAGTTCGATCTCCTTCCCTTTTTTTTTTCTTTTTTTTCGTTCGGTTTTTTAATTCTTTCTCGAACAGGTTTTTAAAAACAAAAAAAAGTTCAAAATTAATCCGGCCAAGAGGATTTGAACTCAGATCTGCAGTTTGGTGATTTAGTGCCTTGACCACTGCACCGGCTTCTAGGTTTGATGAAAAACGTGGCCCATTAAATAAATAGGTGTCGGCCAATTTAAAATAAATTCTAAATAGAAGAAAATTAATTGCAAAAATAAATTACATGATATCCTATACCCAAAAACCGGGTTTACAATAGATCTAACGGTAAACAGGTACCAACCCCAATCCATCTCGTCAACCAAAACATTCAATCGCATAAATAAAATTTAAAAGATGCAATTTTATTCTATTCTACTCCTTATTAATTAATTATGCAATCAAGATCGTAAAATTGCTTTAACCTTGCTCCGATACCATATGCTGGATATACAGAAACCCGAATCCGGATCCGATCCATAATTGGATCGTCAGATCTGATTCACAACACTGATCGAGACGCTCGATCACGCACAGCGGAAGCTACGAATAAATTTGCATGTGATTTTACCACGATTTGATTCGCATAAATAATCAATACAACTATGAGAAGGTTGAAGATTTACCTAAACGGGGAGGAATAGTAAATCAACAGAGAGAGAAGCCGTAGTCTTCCAGATTGTATCTCCTAGCGACGACTGATGGTGGACGTCGATCCTCGCTGCAGAACCTCCTCGAATATGCTCTTAATGATTAGAACAAGAAACTAATTTTTCTCTCCTTTTTTCCAAATATGGCGCAATTTGTGATGGTTTATTGTGCTAGGAGGAACTCACTTTATATAGGAAAATAACTAGTCAAAGAGTTATCATTTTCATACCACAATTACCTATTCTCATAAGGAAAATATATTTTTGCAATAAAAATAAGAGATAATTGCTAAAAAAATCAATCTCTTAATTTATCCATTAATTATTTAACAAATAACCAATAGCTACAATAAATTGAATAAAATATTCATCGTACAAAATATTTCTACTCAACTTATTAATTCCGGAATTACGCCACCATAAATCCGAAACTGAACTCTATCGATTATAGATATAACTTATTCTCAAAACGTCGAGTCGAGTCGATAAGTGTCCATTGATATAATCATTACATATAAACTAACCCTCCATAGACTATCCGTAATGAAGCGGGATTATTTCCGTAAACCTTCTTCAATACATCTTATCCTTATTTACCATAACCCACTAGTGATCAATTAGTTCATAACCAATACGAAGTCCCGGGATCGATCAGTTTCTAGGATTAACAAATAAGGGGATTGTCTTTCTACTCCCGCGGGAAGGAATGGATTCCATATCTGTGAGACACACACTTCTCACTCATTGCAGAATAGTGCCAACGTGACAGTAATTCGGACCGCGCCTCTTAGCGATCCTTAACAATACATCAAACCCTATCTTGAAACAAGTAGGAGTATGCAATCACTTCAAGATTAAGGTTAATCCATATATGATCATCTTGTGATTTAATAAGACTTCTCAATCCCGGAATTATATGAGAAATGCAGATTAAATCGGTCCACTCCTATATGACTACATCATATATAAATGCCCCACTTAGACAACCAATGTCGACAGTCCGGATAAGACGGTCACACCATAAAGTGTTCTGGGCGCATTAATGGTGGTTTAATCAATAGACCCCATACTTTGATTAACTTCACCACGGACTAACATTTCAAGTGTATCACCATAAACTTAATCCTCATGTGTGACACACTCTAAGTTATATGGCTACATATGATACGACTTGGGTTTTCAGTAGTGTATTTTTTATAAACACAAAGCAAATAATAAGATGAGAATAAATCTGCCATTTATTAATTATAAAAACAATTATATAAATTATCTTACGAGCGCTACTTCCAACAGTTAATTCAAGATTGAAAGGGGAAAATAAATTTCCTCAAGGTATTATGAAAGAAAAATCAAAGGTTTGAATAAGTAAGAGGCAAACAAGCTTTTAAGTGAAGGGGAAAATATACTTAAAAATTGTTGGGTAAAGCTTGATTTCAAGGAATTAATCCAAACTTTCAAGGGAAGTGTGAAAGATCATTGAGGACCCAATTCAAGGTTTCAAGGTTGCACTACTCGAGATGAATAGTACATTGTCAAGGAATAACTACTCAAGGTCATTCCTCATTTGGGAATGAAAAGATTAAAACAAAATAGACATTTCAACCGGTGTAACAAAATTGTAATAGAAACGCCAAGACAGAAGAGGGAATGACAAAGGTGTGTCTGGCGGTTAATGGTTCTAAATGGCCCGAAAGCGATTTAAAACCGAAAAGGTACAAGGTGTATTAATCTTCATTGGAGATCAAAAGTTTAGGATTTCAAAAGTTGGTTGGCTAGATAGGTTCGGAAGGCACCTTGGATAAACTACCTTCTGCCTGAAACGGGTTTAGCACAAATTGCTAGAAGGTAAGTAACTGAAGATGGATGTCAAGGTAGGATTAAAGGTCCAACTGGTAAGAAGATGAGATGCATACCTTGAATAAACAAGTAGCATTAGATGGAAAGATCAAAATCAACATTACCCTTAGGAGGGAGGCTGAGAATAAACACAAGGAAAAAGAATATTCGGACATTAAAAGGTTCAGTAAAATTTGTACTTGAAAGGAAGAATGATAGTGCAAAAATGCTGAGTTAGAGAGAACTTGTTCCTTGACTTGAAAGGTAAGAAGGTGTGTTCATGTTCCAAGAAAAGGCTTATAGAGATATGTTCCCGAGATAATTTATGACAACAAGTGAAGGGTATTTGTTGAGCTTAAATATCTCAAGTGATGGATTAAATGAGAATAAATTACCAGAAAGGCAGGATCAAAGAAGGGCATAAAAGTTTGAACTTCAATCATGGCATACTGAAAGATCGCATCTTGATTCTTGTTTATAACTGCAAAAGAAACAACAATGTTAACTTTACCGACATCCTACAAAGAGACCTATCCTGGGGAAAGATCACTTCGGAAAACCTTTTAAGACATAACAATCGTAACTTACTACTCTCTTAGCCCAAACCTTGAGTCAAAGAGGTGAGGATTCCTTTTTGGCTGCCGTGTATGAAATTTACTCCGGACCTGTCATTATCAATTTGTACAGCCCAAACGAAAAGGAATTTGAGCACGAGCCAAAGAGAAAAGATTTAGATATTGGAGTTTACCAGGTGACATAAAAATATTAGAATTTTTGGATGAGAGTGAGTTGGTAAAAAACAATTAATTTTGCCGAATGCAAAGGCTGTCGGAATTTCCAGATTGGTAAACGGAAGCTAAAAAGACTCGGGTAAAAACATAAATGCTACTAAGAATGGAAATTAACCATACTAAACAACGACGAAAAACCCAAAGACCTACACAATACGAGCTCTTAAAGTACAAACATAACTTATAAAAGTCTAAGAGTAAAAGAACAACAAGTCTATTACAACCTTTACGAAAAAAAGAAATAAACTAAAAGCATCTTCAAGGCAGCAACGTCATCAAGCCGTCAACTACTCTTGGTCAACATGTTCGCCTTCTCACCCCGCAATGCATACAAAAGAAAATGCAAAGGAGGTAAGTACAAAGTACTTAGTAAAAGTGAGAAGCTAATGAATAACTAAGTTCAACAACAAAAGGTTCTTCTTATTATTATTATTATTATGTTATCTTTATGAGAGATCGACTCAATCTAGGGTTCACTCCATGTCTATCAACATGTCATGACTATACGTTTTTAACTTAACTTATCTTGGTTATGTCATCACTCAAGGGCACTACGCATGGCGTTCATCAGCCTGAATATATACTTGCTAACTAACGGTGATTAGCACATGATAGCTCCGGGGTCTTCCCGGTATGCGTATACGTTCGATGAATTTCTTCCACTACCCTTCAGCCTTTTGAGCTAGTAGCGTTGTTCACCTTTTATGAACGTATCACATCACCGATATAAATTAGTGCCTAACCGAGAATAGGTGACGTTTTATCTTTTACTACACGTATGCAATTATTATCCGTGGTTATCTAGCCACCTAAGTGTTTTCAAGTAAACTCCCTCACATACACTACTCTCTTTCCTAGACCACTAGACACGGACAAGGCCTAACAATTACACAGACATTGATGAACTCTAGTTCATCAAAGCACAAGCCCTTTCATGCTCTTCCGACGGATCCGAACTTCAACTCCCTTTAAGAGTACATCCGGTGCCGAAACTAAACGAATCGGAAACTCAATCGAAGCTTGTTCAGGTTTAATTAATGTTAATAGATCAAAGGATAACAATTATAACGTATTACATAGCTTAAAACACAATTATCACAAAACTGGGGCCAATGCGTGCGCATTCCTTGTTCAGCAACTTGCTGAAACTTTCTGCTCAACCAATGCATGTGCATTGCACTTACTGGGAGCAGCCTGAACCATCCTGATTCTTGAATGCATGCGCATTCAGCGTAGAAAAACCCTAAAACATGATTTTCTACACTTAATCGATTCCTAACCCAAACCAAACACGTTTATCAACAAATTACTCAGAAAAACAGCAGTAGAACTCAACTCAAATATACCAAAATATCACATCTCATAAATTACAACTTAGCATGAATTCTATCACCAATGACCAAACAACACCAAAACTCACTGGAACTCAACCTATCATTATAAAACTATAATTACTCATTAGGAAGAGCATCTTACCTTAATTGCCAGCAAAACCGATCCAAAACCTTCAAGAAAAAGCTGAACTTCTAAGCCTTCAACTTGTAACCTAATTAAACAATAAGTAAACCTAAAAATCCTATCTTTCTTGAAAATCCCAAATTGAAAAAGTGTGTAAATCTGAATATTACCTGAAATAAATGCTGTGAACTTATTTTTAGAATGATCTACTCTCCAAGACGATCGTTTCGACTTCTCATGGCTGAAAAGCAGAGCTACGGATTAAAAGATACGAATTTTTGAAGAAACGAACTCGACGATTACGAAAAACTAGGGCAAACTGAAAACTTACGGAATAAGGATATTTTATTTTCCAAAGTTGCGTCTCGTCGCGGTGATCACTTTTCTCTACTGAGGCATCTTGAACAGATGAACGGATTTGCTCTGCGATTGGAGATTACGTTCTCCCTTTTTTTGAATGTTGCCGTTGTTGGTTGTTCTGCGTCGTTCCTTCTTCTTCTTTTTTTTTTTCCAGAATTGGCGTGTGTTATGGGGAAATAATTGGGATTATTTTTTTTTTATAGCCATTAATTAGATGACTAAATCGAATTTTTTTTTTAAATGCTGAAAAATAAAATATTTATGGTTTCGGCGCTCATCTGAAACTATTTCCTGCGAATGGGTCCACGTCAGCATTGTTTACTGAAGCCGCTGGTTCAACCAGCGGCTTTACCCTTTTTTTTGAAAAACAACAAAGCCGCTGGTTGAACCAGCGGCTTTAACCTGGGGAAAAACGTGAGCATCCTGTATTGAAACGTTTTTTCCCAGGTTAAAGCCGCTGGTTCAACAAGCGGCTTTGTTGTTTTTCAAAAAAAAAAGTAAAGCTTGGTTGAACCAAATGGCTTCGAGAAACAATGCCGACGCGTGGACCCATTCGCAGAAATAGTTTCGATTAGTAAAGCCAAACCATAAATATTTTATTTTTCAGCATTTAAAAAAAAAATCGACTAAATCCCTTTATTCCTTATGATTAATATCCCAAAATCTTTTAGTTAAATTCTTTTTAATTAAATCAAAAAGATAAATAATTAGCTTATAGTTAAATTACACAATTACTACTTTACCATTTCTGAAAAGTCAGGATGTTACACTAGACTTCTCATTCTAATCTATTGCTCAGGCTCAAGTTCAACTCACGTCTTTCTTTACAACTTACGTCGATGTCCTGCAACTCCCGTTTCTAATGTGTGAAATAAAAAATGAGTTGATTGTCCACATAGTTTTATTTAATTTGTATCAACTGAATATTTGAGATGTAGAACAATAAGAATGTGACTAAAGACAGTGGTGGCAAAACTAAGATAATGTTAGGGGCTAGTATTTTGAGTTCATATATATACAAATTTCAGACACACACGTATAAATATGATCATAAAGTAAAAGAATGTTTGCGAGTTAAATCGTGTTCGAGTTCATAAAAAATCAAACTCGAGTTGGTTCACGGCTTTATTCGTGCAGAATACAGCTTTTAAACATGGAGGAGGAATATCATTTTCCAAAAGAACAAATAAACGAGACAGAATCTCTTTTCCCTTAAATTTTATTCCATGTTAAATGATTGACAATTGCTAATGACACCACACCGATTTTACTTTCGGGGCACCGACACCACAATGACATTTAACTTGTAAAAAGTTGAATCTAAGCTCAACATTTGACTTTGTTGCCGTCGAATGCTCACCTTCGAACCTAAGCCCGAATCGTGGTGTCACAATAGATCTGTTATGATGCCAATAACAAGACGCAGAATGATTATTAAATCATTCTATTAGATGATATTATTTTATATTATTTATATTTACGTTTATTATAGCCTTGTTGGCTCCCTATATAAATATATTGTACTCATATTATTTCTTCAATGACAATCAGTTTGTTATTCAACCTAATCTATCATGGTATCAGAGAATTGATCCCTAAAATTTTCTTTCTACTCGCATTCTTCTAGCCGCCGCTAGGGCTTCATTGCCGCCGCCAAAAACAAAAAGCAGCCCGCTTATGGCGACCACCGTAGCTTCCACCACCCACTCGTCCTCTTCCGCCACCTCGGCCCATTGCTCTGTTGCATCTCCTTCACCCAGCCCTACGGCGTTGTTTCTCTCTATCCGGCCGTCAATGCTCCTACCAAACTCGATGGCAAAAATTTTACGGCTTGGAAGCTTCAGTTGACCACCTTGCTCATAGGACATGGTCTTATTGGTTATGTGACAGGTGATATACCCAAGCAGCCACCAACCCTTACATCTGCGGCTGGTGATGTAGTACAAAATTCGGCCCACTTGCACTGGATACAACAAGATGCATTGATACACAATTTGATTTTGGGTTCGGTTGACAAGGAATTTATGGCCACGATTCAACACACGACCAATTCGAAACAAGCTTGGGATACGCTTCTTGATACGTATGGGAAACAGAGTAAGGGTCGTATTCGACATCTCAGACTACGTTTACACTCTATTGCTAAAGGTACAATGTCAATCTCTCAATATTTCACTGCCATTAAAACTGTTGCGGATGATCTGGCGTCTCTAGATGCTAGAGTGCCTGATGATGAACTTGTTGAGATAATTTTAAAAAATCTTGGTAGTGAATATAAGGATCTTGTAAGTGCCATTCAGGCTCGTGATGATACTATTTCTATGCCATTGTTACATGAAAAGTTGCTAATGCATGAAGCGTCGCTTGTACAAAGTCAGTCTGTTGCACCCCCTGCGTATACTGCTTTCCCTGCCTACCAACAACCCCGTCCCATGCATGTTTCTCCCAATATGTCCTATTCTTCCTATCCACACACGGCTCGGCCTCCCTCACCCATCCTGCCGCAAGCTCCACCCCCTACCCGAGACCCCAACAGCCTTCCCCTTCCCCCAACAACTCCTCCAAGTCTACCACTGCTCGTAATTCCAAAGGCTATCAGGGCTTCTGCCAACTCTGTGGTGTCCAAGGTCATGTTGCTACTCGTTGCACCACTTATCCACTCTACAACAATCTTCCCCGTCCACCCCGCAACCAAGGCAACTCTCGGTCTCCACAGCCCCCCCACGCCCTTGTTGCTCAGAATGCTTCTTCCGGTTACCCTGTGCAGTACTCTGATCCTTCTGCTCCCTGGATGCTTGATAGTGGTGCCTCTCACCACATGACACAGGAACTCAACTTGCTCTCTCTTCACTCCCCTTACCAAGGTACGGATCGTATAGTCATTGGTGATGGTAGCTCTTTGGCTATCACACACATTGGCTCTACCTCTCTCAACTCTTTCAAATTAAATCAAGTGCTTTGTGTACCTTCTCTTTCTCGTAATTTACTGTCTGTCCAAAGGTTTTGCCAGGACAATTCTGTATCTATTGAATTCTTACCTGATTCGTTTTTGGTGAAGGACTTGAAGACGAGCAAATGCCTGCACCAAGGACAAGTCAGTGATGGAGCCTATCTGTGGTCTTCCAAAGCTCTCTTTGCCTTCTCTGCTTCCAAAACTTCTGCAGCTACTTGGCATCTCTGCTGCGGCCATCCTGCTTTCCCAGTTATCCAAAATCTTGCAAAAAATAATTTTTTAGAATTATCTACTGTTTCGCATTCTTATTGTGATTCTTGTCTTTGTAATAAAAGCCATAGGCTCCCCTTTTCGGATTCCACCTTATGTACTTCTCAACCCTTGGAGGTTATTTATTCTGACGTTTGGTCGTCCCCTGTTTATTCAGTTGACAATTTTAAATATTATGTTCTGTTTGTTGATCATTTTACTCGATACATGTGGATATATCCTCTTGCCTGTAAATCTGACGTATATACTACCTTCATAAAATTCAAGCACTATGTCGAAAATTTGTTAGATGCCTCTATCAAAACTCTCTACTCTGATAATGGCACTGAGTACATCAAGTTACGTCCTTTTCTCTCGGATCATGGCTTTTCTCATTTTACTTCTCCCACCTACACGCCGCAACACAATGGCATTTCTGAACGCCGACACTTGCATATAGCTGAAACAACCCTAACTCTCCTTGCCCATGCCCATATGCCGATTACCTATTGGTCTTATGCTGTTAGTGCCGCGGTCTACCTCATTAACAGAATGCCAACAAAAAATCTTGATATGCTTTCACCACATCTCAAACTTCTCTCTAAGCCCCCCAACTACTCTAAGCTTCGAGTCTTTGGTTGCCTTTGCTATCCGTGGCTTAAACCATATACACCCCACAAACTTGCGCCTACCTCCAAGCCTTGCGTTTTCCTTGGTTATGCCCTCACACAAAGTGCTTATCTCTGTTATGACATCGCCGAGTCTCAAATGTATGTTTCGCGCGATGTTCGGTTTGTGGAAGATATTTTTCCCTTTGCTAGCGTCGCTTCTGAGTCCTCCTTACCTCCGTTACGTGCTCTTCTACCCCCTGCTTCCTATGAAACCCTGACGGTGTCCTATTCCTCACCCACCCCCCTCGGCCCCACACCCCACCCGAGGGCATTTATGCGCCACCCGAAACCCCTCCTCTCCTTCTCTCTGTTTCTTCCGCTTCTACCTCTCGTAGTGATTCTAATTCTTCTCCCACCCCCACCCCACCTTCTTCCAAAGCTCTCTTCCCACCTCCTCCACCGCCACCCCCTCCTCCACCTCCGCCTCAACATTCCATGACCACTCGCTCTCAAAACCAAATCTACAAACCTCGCCAACTCTTTAACTCGCAAGCTCAACTTCACAATCGCTACCTTGAAAGCAGAACCCTCAACCCTTAGCTGGGCCTTGCGGTGCCCGCGGTGGTGTGTTGCCATGTCGATGAGTATAAGCGCGCTTCGCAATGACACGTGGTCTTTAGTTCCCCATTTCTTTGGATTGAATATAGTTGGCTGCAAGTGGGTTTTCAAAATTAAGAGGAAACCGGATGGCTCGATTGATAAGTACAAAGCTCGATTGGTTGCTAAAGGTTTTACACAGCGTCCTGGTTTGGATTACTTCGAAACGTTTAGTCCTGTTGTTAAACCTGCTACGATCCGTCTTGTTCTCAGTATTGCGGTTTCCCTAGGTTGGTCTCTTCGCCAACTCAATGTCAATAACGCCTTTCTGCAGGGAACTCTAGCTGAAGACGTTTATATGTCTCAACCACCCGGGTTTGAGGATGCCACAAAACCCACTTTTGTGTGTAAACTTCGCAAGGCAATTTATGGTCTCAAGCAGGCACCTCGGGCCTGGTACCATGAGCTCAAGTCCTTTGTTCTTACTATGGGTTTTGTCAACTCTGTGGCTGATCCTTCGCTTTTTGTTTGTCGCATGCCTACCAGTATTACTATTATCTTGGTGTATGTCGATGACATAATTGTAACAGGTAGCTCCGGTGAGCAGGTTCAGAGTATTATAGATCAGCTGGGTTCCCGGTTCTCCATTAAGGACCTCGGCCCTCTGTCGTATTTTTTGGGAGTTGAGGTTACTCATTCTACCATGGGTATGTTGCTTACTCAGACCAGGTACACGCGTGAGTTGCTTTCTCAGGTTCACATGGAGGAATCTAAGGCAGTTCCCACGCCTATGCCGGCCGATGCTTTTTGGTGATCCCTTGTTTCTCCCGCTTATTCCGATCCGACTCAAGATCGCCGATTTTGGGTGCCTCTCAAGATCTTGTGCTTTACGAGTTGATATTCGATTTCTTTGTTAATAAGCTCTCGCAGTTTATGCATGCCCCGACAGAGTATCATTGGATGCTGGTCAAGCGTCTTTTGCGTTATTTGTCTGGCACCTCCATTATGGGTTTGCAGTTATATCGGGATTCGACTCGCCTTACATGCTTTCTCCGATTACGATTGGGCGGGTAACAAGGAAGATGGCTATCGTGATCCGGTGTCCTCTGCGTATGTGCTGGCTACACTTCCACTTACGCTTACATTGTCTTCTTGGGCGAAATGCTATTTCTTGGAGTTCAAGAAGCAACATTCGATTTCGTTCTTCCACCGGTCGAATACAAAGTGCGTTATGGATCGGCGCGCAGAGATTGCCTGGTGACCTATCTCGCTTGCCGATCTCGGTTTTCGGTTTGTTCCACACGGTGATTTTTCGTAACAATCTGGGTGCTCTTCGTCTAAGTGCCAATCCGGTATTCCACTCACGAATGAAACACGTGGCTATTGACTATCACTTTATTCGTGAGCATGTTGAGCGAGGTCTTGTCCGTGTTGCTCGTAGGCGCTGCTACTCAGACCGGTTGGCGGATGTTCTTACCAAGCCATTGCGCGGTTATCATTTTACGCTCGCTGTTTTCAAGCTTGGCTCGCCGGCTCCGTCCTCGCTTGAGGGGGCGTATTAGATGATATTATTTTATATTATTTATATTTACGTTTATAGCCTTGTTGGCTCCCTATATAAATCTATTGTACTCATATTATTTCTTCAATGACAATCAGTTTGTTATTCAACCTAATCTATCACATTCTTCACCAATGTGCTACACATACTAACAAGTTAACATGAACAACATCAAGACAAGGAGTAAATACACACAACTTTTATTTGATATACACATCAAAAAAGGAAAATTCTTGTACGAAGAGTATCTATCAGACCACACCTTCGAGTAGACACTCCACCCAAGAATTTTCCAACCAGAAGTTGGTCTATGCCGAAGGACAAGTCGGTCGCCAAAGGTTAATATCACACATCACTTGTTCTAAAGGAAAGTTATTACATAATTGGAAACTGGAAACTGGAAACTGGAAACTGGAAAGAGCAAAATCTGTTTACTTCCATTTCTTGAACTTTCCTCCAGACTTACCATGCTTCCCAAACTTACCATGCTTTCCCTGCTTGAACTTGCCATGACCATGACCTTGCTTGAACTTGCCATGACCCCCATGACCCCCATAACCCCCATAACCATGACCTTGAGAACCAATATGTGGGCCTCCCTGAACATACTGACCGCCGCCGCCATGCTGTTGTTGGTGACTACCACCATGCGTCAGATGAGATGCACCATAAGCAGCAGCAGCAGCTGCAGCACCACCAGCCAGCATTCCTCCAATGCCTCCACCATGCCCACCATGCCCTGAAAAAGTATGAGATTTTCTGGATTAGATAACAGGGGTTTATCCAGAATTAATGCTACCTGATTTCGGTGAAGATTTATTGCTCTTTAGTTATAATCAAAACATCAAAGCGGCTTTTCTTTAGAAGCTGTACCTGATTGATGTGGAGCAGAAGCACCTGGAGGATACCCTTGGGGTGGATAGCCAGCCTGAGGTGGGTAGCCCTGGGGAGGGTAACCGCCTGATGGGGGATAGCCTTGAGGAGGATAAGCACCGGGCGGTGGAGGATACTGTCCCGGCGGGTGGTTGCTATGATGAGAAAACAACCCTTTATCATGCTGCTCATCATGCTTGTCCTTGCCGCCTCCCATTTTTCCTGAATTCAGTAGTCTGATAGAACATAATACAAAAAATAGTACATCAAAACATAGATTAGCCAGGAATGTGTAGAACTAATCTACCCTAGCAAGCACATGATTGATCTGCCACCGGTTCTTGCAACAAAAAGAAGGATGAACATGCTAAAACAACGCGTGCTGCAAGACGAAATACAAATAACTCGAAGCTGCATTTCTGATTATCCAATTACCGTAACTTGTCAAAAGATTAGTCCAGCGTTTTCAACGATTTTTACAAAAACAGGGGTAGGTCCATGTATGGTTGTGTCCCGCCTATGCGGGATCTGGGGGGAAGAGCCAGTTACTTTAGGCCTAGAGCATATTTTCGTAAGAGACTAATTCCACAGCTCAAACCCGTGACTGCTAGTCATATGGCATCAGTTTTTAGAACTACAACAATGCAGGGCAAAGAAAAGCAAGAACACAAGGATAAAAGTACAAAATGAAGAACAAATAGGAGCATTCTGTTAAAAAACAAAACTTTCTAAAAAAAAAAACTTTCTAAAGGGCGCCATTAATACATATAGATCTAACCTCACCTAACTCAGAAATACCATGTAAGTAGCCAAAAGTGAACCAAAGAATGCTGAAGAAGCACCCTTTAGCAACATCAAAGACATCATCTAAAGCACTTGTTAATCTCAATTAGCACGTCTTCAAATTACCATTAGTGTCTTTTAGTGCAGCTGAAATAGTGCATAGACCATATATATACACGACATTTTCACTGTTGAAAACGATAAATTAATACAATAAATACAATAAATTAACGATAGGGCCAAGGGCCACCCTCCTTCAAAACAAAACAAAAAAACGATAGGGCCACCCACCCAGAGGGAACTGGGGATAAAACATCAAAAGACATTATCGATATAATCTCTGCCAAAAAAAATATTTATCAATATAATCCACCCAATATTTCCATTTCAATTTTTATCAATAACTCATTAGAAAGAAGAAAAAAACAAAGATGGAAAATGAAAAAAATCAAGCCAGAGAGAACCATAAGAACATCTATGCCAAATTAAACAGTGATTGTATTCACGATTTGCAACAGACAATGTTTTTATGCATTCGGATCAAAATAACAGGGAAAGAAATGTAAAGCACTGGGAGCTTACAGATGTAGCTGACGATGGAGAAACGCTGAGTAATAAAAAGATTAATAAGAAACATAAGATGTAAGGATATGCATATATAGAAATATGTTGGGGGATGTCGGCAAAGTCTTTTTTATTTTTTTCTACGCGTTATTTAGACGTGTTCAATAATATCTCAAAAAAACAAAAAAAACAAAAAAAATCCAAACTATGAATTAATAAAATAATACTTTTTCGCCAATAAGGCATTGGCCCTATTGATAACCTGGAGGTTCCAGATTCTAGTCCACAAAAGTGAGCGTGTGTTTATTCCGTATCTGTTAAAAAAAAGTACTCTTTTAGTCTCAAAGAATAAGTTATTTTGATGTTTTTACAAAAATTAAGAAATTGAGTGAATGTCATAAATTTTAAGAAGAAATGCCTAAAATATTCCTTAACCAACGTTAATGAAATGGTTATAAAGTACGATATTTAAAAAGTATTTGAATTGATAATAAATTAGGGGTAAAGATATATAAATAGTATTAAATGCTTCATTTGTAATATAAAATGACTTATATTTTAGAACAATTAAAAAGATAGAGTGACTTATATTTTAGAACGGAGTAAATCATTTTCTTTATATTAATGATGATAAATGAGTAAATCAAAATTAAATCTGCATTTTTAAAAAATAAAACAACTATCAAAATAACAAATTTATCTTTTATTTATTAATCATCATTATCTTTAATGATATCATCTTCATTTCTTGATTGACAAATATTTGTGTCACAAATTTTTTTACAAAGTGTCACAACAAACTTTTTCATGAGACTCAAATAAATCAATAGGTCTCACATCAAAATCAATGGTATAAAGATGTGTTGTGACACTTGTTGTACATATTTTGTTGTAGCATTATCACTACTATACTTAAAATATGTTCTATTCAAAAAAAAAAAAAAATTTGTTCTATTAAGAACTATCTCAATAGCAAAACTGTGACGGATAAAACTTAATACATTAGCAACTTTGATTTCATTTGTAGCTTAGATATTCATAGAAGTAGATGCGAATCCAATGTAATTTGGGAGGGACGTTGAATAATGCAAATCCTCTGCAACATGATAATAAGTAATCTGAAAGTGCAATTATGTGATTTCATGTATGTATGTGATTTATGTGCATTTTCAGTATGCATGTATAAAATGTTGAATCTAGTGATTTCAGGGGTTTGCATGTGTTAATGATGACATAACATGACAAAAATCTGTAACAATGGATCGAGTCTATTTGGTGTTCGTTCATGTGTGGTAGTAAACTGGTCATACCACTTGATTTGATGAAGTCTTACATGATTAGAAATCTAGCTTGTTGTCATTTGATTACTATTATTTGATTATTATTTGTGTGATATGTCTCAAAATAATAACATTTGGAAAATATATCTGAAAAGTATTTCGTTGCGTATTCGCTACTGATTTACTACCTAGCTAATAGCTACGTAATTGTTACGAAATTGCTTTTCAGACATATTTTCCAGATGTTATTATTTTAAAGCATATGTTATTACGAATTGCGAACATGACTCACACTTGACATCTTTCAGGCTAATGCACAAGACGATCAAGACATTGTGTCTGCAGACTCTGCACCACGTGGAGCCGCGACATCAACCCTGCGAGATGCTTATTCTCCTGATTGTATTGAATTATGTCATATCATTGTTAATTATGTCTTGTCATACTTAGCCTAATTATCATTAAGGAATCCGTTTATATATAGTGGCACCCTTGTAACTCAAAAGGAATTTGAGAATTTATACAAGCAGAGCTACTCTGCCAATTTGTCGACTATTGTGCTCGCATTCTTACAGCATCATGTCCGACATCCACACCTTCATATATTTCATACAAACCACCATTCCTCACCGGAGAAATCACTCATAATCAGCTAGATATTCACCCACAAACATCGTTACCGCAACCGTGATATTTCCGACAATATCATTATTGTAGAAATTATGCCTATTGGGCTGTAGACATAGGTTTTATGTTATTTAGAAAGTAAACTTAGTCGTTAAATGTCACGTGACAGCTTGAGTTATCAATTAATGAATAATAGATGTGGTTAAATGAATGAGTCCTTTTTTCACAAAAGAAATAAAGAATGAATCTTCAAAATTATGGTGCTCTTGATGTCAGCATGTCGTAGATATCATGACACTATCATATCGCATCTGAAGTACATGTTTGCCGGTACAATATGGAAACTTGTTTTAATGAATGATATGGGATGTATTATGTGATATGTTGTAGCCTAAAAGATGAAGAAAAAAAGAAAGAAGAATGTGTATCACTGGCAATACGATACGGTGAACATCGTGTTATGCATGACAGTAAAACGTAACACTATATATCACTAAGTAAACAAAATAAAAAAAATAAAAAAGGATTATGTATTTGTTAAAAAGAGATGAGTCTTTTCACATCTAAAAACTATTATGACCGGAGATATATAAATCGAGACCGGAGATATATAAATCGAGAGTTAAATTTTATTTTTTTTTGAGGATAAAACTGTGACTTTTTACTAGGCAGTGTCAACCGCACAAGCAACAATTACATCATAGGGTGGCTGAGTGCCCCAATCTTTAAAAGAGTGAAGGTCAAAACCACATCGAGCAAGCAAATGCATCCCCAGTCGAGAGTTGATTATACCCTATAAATTCAGTGTTTCCGTTTTTCAAATTCCAAATGAGGGAATGAGAATAAAAAACAAGGAATTGGTAGGTGAAATTTTTTTATTTTTTTTTTGGAGTGAGAATGACAAATCCAATATAAGCGGGAAATACAGAATTATCATCATTTATTTATAAATTCTACCGCAAGCTGTATAATATCTTATGAGTGAAAAAAGTAAAAGTATGACAGATAAAAACTAAACACTCTCTTAATTTAATCTTAAGAAGTTAATCATACATGGATATTCTTTTCATAAATTAATCTCAAGATTATACCACACCACATGCATATATTCTTCCAGCCAACTCTATTAATGGCGACTGCTTCGATGATTTTTTCTTCGGTACCGTCCATCATCATCATCAGAGTCTGAACTCTTAGTGTCAGATGGATCACGATGAGAAGACTTCCTCTTTTTATCTCTCTTTTTCTTTGAAGATCTTCTTCTATCCTCATGAGAAGATGAGTCATCAGATTCTGAGTTTTCTGATGTATCGGAATCCGAATGTTTTCTCGACTTCTTGCTTCTTTTCTTTGATTTCCTGTCTCTGCTATTGCCATAAGTTGACCCCTTTTCTTTATCTGCTAATTTATACTTTTTCTTACTGGATTTATCGATTAGTTTCGTTGCAGTTGGAGAAGTACTCCTTTTATGTTTCTTCTTTTTGTGCTTTTTGGTTGAAGTAAAGTTGGTCAGCAACTCAGGGATGCTATCCGCGCCAAGAAATCCTTCAAACATAATTATGATACAAGTATATGAATCTCAAGTGCACATATAGATAATGATTAAAAATCAGTTTATATATAAAGATCATACCTCCATATTCATCAAATATGTCCTCAGCAACTATCTGCTGGTTTGGATCATCAGGGTTGAATCCACCTCGAGGTGGACTCATGCCTGGCTTCTGCTTTAGTTCCCACTTCAATGGCTGCAGTCAATCCAAGAACATCAGACCAAGCACAGTAGCGAGTATGGCAGAACATACCAAAGTTCAGATCAATTTTTCAAATGCCTGACTATTTAACAAACGGGGAATGATAGTCTCACTATAAGTTGACTACAATCATCCATATACGCCTACCATCATCAATGGTACACAAATATGTAGTTAATCATGGTAGTAGACTTGTGTAGGGGGCCTATGCTTTTTGTATCTGCTAATCATTATGCTCCCAATCATAGAGACAAATACTGCAGATAACTCGAAGTGATCTTTTACTATCTAAACAAAGTAGTCACTCAAGAAAGGTAGAAAATAACTATCATACTGTAGACAACTTTCCTGAAAACAAATGATTTCCCCAAGTAACTTGAAACATTTTTACACCATTAATTGTCCAAATAAACTATAAGAACTTTGTTAATATCTTAGAATGGGCTCTATTGTGTCCTGGTTTGGCACATTATTTGATGCTATGTATGCAGGCAGTCCCATAAACTGTCCAGCAGGTAAACAAGGAAAACTATGTTTGCTTATATGGTGACCCATCAAATGTTAGAAAAGAGTCGCTCAGGCAAACTCCTATCAACAAATTTAAGGAAATGATGTTGTCACTACATTATGGCACTACACACTTGTAGACCACTGATCAAGGTAGGACCCATTGATTGACATAATTGACCAATGGCCCACAAATGTGTAGTGAGTGACATAATGTTGAAGCAGTATCATCACCCCAAAATAATACCATTTCCTTAACTCCTAGTGTAATGCTCAGCAATACAGCATGATCTACGGTACCAAGGTACTGTAAATTGATTATATGGAGAGAGCTTTACCAGAAACAAAATATGCAGAGAACTTTGACAGCCGTACCACTCTGATGTTATATTTGTGAACATAAAACAAAATCAGCCAGTTGGAAATTGGAAACATAGTTTAAGGCATTTGAATAATTCAGAATTAGTGTACAACGATGAGGACACTTGAGAGTCTGCACCAATGATAAATTCACAAAGCATATAATTTTCTAGTGCAGCAAAAATAACCACCACAGTAAACAACAGCATAGAAACTCATAATCTACATTTAGAGATCATAAAAAGATATTTAATTTGGTTCATCACCTCACTAGGATCTCCAGTTTGGGCCAATATGGTAGTCAATGGGTCATCTCTTTTCAAACGATTTTCTTCGCTAGGCATTATGGCATCTTTTAATGGGCATTCCCGATCACCACTCTGATGTCCAAAAGTATTACATCTCAAACATTTCACATTTCGTATCTCCACTCCAAATGGTTTTGACCTGGCAGCTACACCAGTCTCTAGCCTGTAAAGTGGCACTAAAATTAGCATGACCAGGAAGAAAAGGAAAGTTTTCCCACTCTCTCTCGAGTGGGAGAGGGGTTAGATTTGGATAAAAATAATAACTTTGCAAGAGAAACAAATGATAATCAGCACATAGCAGAGTTTTAGCTTTATGGACCTTGGTGCATTTTTAAGGACATCAAATTCTTCCTCTGTAGGCAAAGCACGACCAAAGACATCTTTCGGCCTTGACTTCCTTTTTTCCGCGCCAGAAGGTAGCAGATCTTGCTTCCTGGCAAGGGGAAAATTGCTAATGTCACATAGAGAAACTTTCATCATGAAGCTTGTTTCAGGACACAAGGGGCTTGAACAAAGAACAGCCACTACAACAGAGCAATTTGATTCTTACACTGAACTAGAAGATCCATCAACAGATGGTCCCTCAGTTTTGTCATTTTCTCCCTGCTCCGTATTCTTTTTCTCAGCAGCAACCTCAGCAGCTTTTGCACTCTCTGGATTGTACCCAGGTGGCCGGACGTACATGAAGCTGACAGCTTGCATCATCTCCATCTATTTAAAATTCGCCACATCTATGTCAAATATGGACTGAATATTGAAGGTGATTATGCAACATGTTCATGTATTTGGTATGCCAATTAACAAAAACAATGATTCCACAGCTATAATATAAAGAGAGTAGTACCTTTTCTTTTTCCTTCTGGGAGACCAGAGCTGCCTGGCGAAAGAACTCCTGTTCCTGAGCATACTGCAAACTCCCAAATGTTTGAAAAACACATTAGAAAAGCAGCGCAATCACATTTTAGGGGGCCAAAAAGTGGTTGGCAATGTAAAATAGAGTTTCTCATGCAGACAACACCCTGGACTCATTATTCAGGAATTTCATTCTCTACTAGCCGATTACAGATATCTTACTGGGACATGAAGGGAGGGAAATTGTCCAAATGCCAGTCAAATTGAAGAAACCCACATTCTAAATACCTGGTAAACATAGGGCGTCTTTCGTGACACCAAATCAAAGTATCAAACCTACCTTCGGGCCACGTGAACCTCGGGAAAGTCAAACGTCACACCACCGTAGATGTGGTGTGGTGCCACTAAAAGCACCCTATACATTTTACATTTTACATTTTACGGGCTGGCAAATAAGAACACGCTCAAAATCAGAGAGTCTACATCACCACCCAAACACCCACCCCCACCACCCCTAAAAAAAGAGAGTAAATATTCTCTTTTTTATGAAAGCTATAATGCGAAATAAATAAGAAATGCAATAAAACCATCATTGCAATCAGTTTAAGAAAAATGAGAGCAGTATGGAAAGAAAAGAAAAATGTAAAGAAGATTTTAGGGTTTTTTTAAGAAAAAGAAATTACTTCACGGGAGACTTCTTCAGTGCGGCGTTGCCTCTGGGCATGGGTTTGCTCGGCAATCCATTTGCGGCGTTGGTTGGGGTAAGAGAGAGGGTGCCAAGGCTTCTGGTTGAGGAAGTTGTGGGACCAGGCAGTGCCTGATTTCGTCCTGTAATCTACTTCTCCTTCTTTGTCGGAAAACCTCTTGCTCAGCCGTATTCCTCCGCCTTCTTCCTCCTCCATCTTAACCTCTGACACCTTCAATTCAAGATTGAATTTGTGGGTGGGTCTATATCCTGATCAGTTGTATGTGGAGCGATCTTTGAAACTTTTTTTTTTTAAAGTTTTATTTTAGGAAAATAATAGACATCCGAGCAAGACTACACAGGTAGAATGTTATGGAAAGATTAATACTAATTGAGACTTTAGACTTTTGATATAAATAACTCAAATCTACTTAATTTTGTCATATAAGAAAGAATATATTATTTCCACGTAAAAAAAGAATATATATATTTCTTAAGGAAAAAAACATGTTTTTTTTAGGGAAAAAAACATGATAGATCATATCTTTTCATTTAATATAAACTATATACTATTGAGGTTTACTTTTATTAATTTAAATGTTTTTTCTTCCACTTGAAAGGGCAAACTTAATACCAAAATGATATTTGTTAACACAGATGCTAATTATCTGAAAGCTAGTGGTGAAGCTCCTAAATTTTTTTTTTTTTTTTGAGAGGAGTGAAGCTCCTAAAAGACATTTTGATAGATGATTTCGGCAGATGGATTCGGGGCGGTGACGAACACATAATCTTGGTAGGTAGGGGTAGTAACACGACAGATGAACAATTTAAAGGGGCAAATAGTAGTAAAATTTCTTTTTTTTTTTTTTTTTTTTTTTTTGGATTAAGGGGAGCAATTACCCTTTGGTTATACGTGTGTCCGCCTATGTTTAGCAGGCTTTTACGGAAACAACACCATCTACATTGTTGTACTTATGACTATAAAGGAAGCTCTCAATATGGCTTGGTGAGCTGGTTTCAAGAAGATTGTTCTAGAGTCGGATTCTCTCTTGGTGGTGCAAAACATAAGCAAGCATGCCTTGATGAACGATGAAGGGAAGGTGTTAATTCGGTTCAAGCCGAGAGAATCTAACAAAAGTGGCGAATCATCTAGAGTATGGTACTACGGTTATGTTTCAACCTCCTGATATGGTTAAAGCCATCATCGGTGAAGGCCACAGAAGGTTAGCCCTTCCTTAGGGGACAAACTTCTCCTTCTTTAAGACCTTTGGCCTAAGGAGCATTTTGCTCGTTAATGTGATTGACACACTCGGCTTTTAACACTTCCAAGAACTTCAGTCGTCTGAAACTATTGATGTATTGATGAATCCTACATCCATCAATCAAATGTTATACTATTGTGAACTAGCAACAACTTACAAGTAATATTAACAACAAGCTCCTTGGCTGGAGATATTACAGTAACTATAATCATTATAAAGTTAGGAAGAGTGGTCATACCCTCATCCTTCACGTATCAGGATCCTCTCCTCTGATTCACTCAAGTGATTCCTCGTGTACAAGGCTTTTTTTTTTTTGCACGACTAACTCCAACACACGTCGTTTCAAATCTATAATCGAATTTCCTTCACAAAGCAAACGTACTGTCAGATCTCTACCACACGAGGATGAGGAAGAGAATCACAAGAGCAGATTTGCACTCCTTTCCCAGACCTCATAGCGAATTCACAATAGTTTTTGCAAATTGTATGCAACTGTGAGGGATTAGCCAGTTAACTTTATCTTCATGTTAGCATGGACTTGCTGAAGACAGCATCCTCCATCTATTAAAGTACATCTCCAAACAATAACTAGCCCATCCACTTTTCAAACACAGTACCACCACAAACCAGCCTTAGTTCATGGAGCAATGATTCTTTAAGTTGAAAGCCAGCTCCCTTCATCTCATAAGAAAGCTTCATGGCTTCTGTGTACAGCCCCTGTTGCATGTAACCAGAAACCATTGCATTCCAACAAGAAGCAGTTCTATACTCTAAATTCATATTAAATATCCGTCTAGCATCATCTATTAACCCATGCTTTCCATAGACATCGACCAAAGCACAAGGTATATGTCCATCAAACTCGAGTCCTAGTTTGATCACATCTGCGTGGACTTGTTGAACACAATACCCACTGTCTTTTATCTTTCCACATGCTTTAAGAACGCTTGAAAACGTAGAACCATTCTTCTTCACACCTTCTTTCCTCATCTCTTTATACACATGAAACGCATCCTCATACCTCTCCTCGTTGCAGCAACTGATTATCTTAGCCGTCCAAATCAGTTTATTCCTATTTGTCGTCCCATCAAATACACAATCAGAGCTTTCCATACACCTAAATCTTCCATAAAAGCTTATCAAAGAGCAACACAAAAATGAATTTTTATGCCAACCAAGCTTTAAAATCAAACTATGTACTTGTTTCCCAAACTCCAAGTCCATCACCTCAACACAAGCCTTGAGAAGACAAGACAGCATCCCCAAAATCACTTCTTCTCTTATATCAGTAATTCCAAATCCAGTTCTATCCAAACGTTGCATTTCAACAAACAAATCCACAACTTCTCTATAATCACCGTTTTCAAAGTAGCCTTCCATCATTACAGCCCAACTACATGGATTCCTCACAGTCATTTTACCGAACAGTTGTCGTGCATGTTCCAAACACCCGCAAGAAATAAACATCAACAGGAACAAATTAAGCAAAGGTAAAGTGGGACACAACCCACCACCCATAAAATGTTTATAAAGTTCAATTGCTTGTAAGGGGTCGCCAGTTTCTGTACAATCTTTAATGAGCGAGACATAAAGGTCCAATGTTATGGTAACATTAAGGGAGTCCATCACTCGCAGAACATCCGAGGCGGTGCAACTAGGCAAGGAATCATTAAAATTCATGCTTTTTCTGGGATTTGGCTCGATGGGTTTGTGAGGTGGTTTATGCTGGGGTTTATGAAGAGGCAGATTGATTTGCATGGCAACGGTACGGGAGGAAGAATTCGAAGTAGAAGCATTACTTTTACAGCTTGGAAACGAAAAGTGGCAATGTTGGATTTGGGATTTGCGGGGTGACGGTACAATTGTTCGGCAGAATGCAGCTGCTTTGGGCAATGTTCTTGCGTCCATCATCTTACTTTCACAAAACTGGATTTGAGGATGACAGACATACAAACCTGTAAAAAGATTATCATTATAATTTGGACACGGCAGAAATTTCATTAAATAAAAATAGATGAAAGAATACATATTATTATTATTATTATTATTATTATTATTATTATTATTATTATTATTATTATTATACGAGTGATTTTGAAACATGACCATCATCATGTTATACCACATTGATTTGTCGAAAACGATACCACCACTCCATTATGCTTTCGCTTCTTAAAATTTATGTCTTTTTTTTTTTCTCTTCCTGAAAACAAAAGGATAACACACACGTCTCAAGCGGGGTTCAACCTCTGACTTCTCATTGGAAAGTCGGAGTTGCAGCGCAAAGATTACCACTAGGACATATACACGAGTACTATGTCTTTTCTTGAAACCCTTTGATGCATTAGAATTAGAATTGAAGAGTTACGATGGTTTTAAACATTTGATTGCAGATAATCAAGACTGATTAAAGCACATAAATTTATTTTCTGTAAGTGCACCGGGTGAACAATCGAATGAGACACTTTTTAGGCTCTCTCTCTCTCTCTCTCTCTCTCTCTCTCTCTCTCTTATTCACTCTAGAAGAAGCCTCCGGTTTCCTCCCGTCTTCATAACTGTGCTTCCGGCGCCGGCTGCGAGGTGTTGCCAGCGTCCGGCCCTTTTTTTGTTTTTCTTTTACTGCTCCTTTGTATTTCTCTCGACTCTTGTGTCCCAGATCTGTCCGACCTGAGTCATGAGTGTCTGTTTTTAGTACATCTAGAGGCATGTAGTCGGCGGCGGTGCTACGGTGGCGAGGATAACCTGGTGGTTGGAAGGGGCGGTGCTTGTCTACCCCCGATTTTGGTGATTTCTCCTCCATCCATGCTCTGTTCGCAGGCAAATTTTTTTTTTGCCAGATCCGGTGATTGGTGGAATTTGTCTCCGGCTTGGTGGTTTCGTTATTGTCCCGAGATAGTGCTTCATCATCTGTTGCTGAGGTGTTCCAGTATCTTTTCCCACCGTCTTCTCCGGGATCTCTTGTCCCGTTTTGATGGCGGGTGCCAGAATCTTAGTCGCTGATGGTGGTTCTCCGACATCTCTTGTGGTTTGTCATCTACTTATTTGGGAGGAGTAGTCCTTCTTTCAGATTTCTCTGTACCGTGCGTGGCGGCGAGTAGCGGAATTAGGCTTCCGGGGCTTTTGGTTGTTTTCTTGTAGGCTTTTATCTTTTGGTAATTTGTAGGTTGTTTTTATAATGTTTTGTTTGGTTTTATTTTGTCAAGTAATGGTTTTGGAGACCATGTCCGACCGCACCTTTTTTATTGCATTATTAAAAAGTTTCTTCTTTTTCCTGCTCAGCATGCCCCATATGACTTTTTGCTTGGCTTTGTTTCGGTGGTTGTTTTGTGTCTAGTTTGATAGGTTTATTTGGTCCACTTGATGGTGGTTTTGTCCGGCTCTTTCCAGTTGTATTTCCGACGTTGGTCTGATTCTTCAATAAACTTTTGTTTGTGGAAAAAAATCAAGTGAGACATTTATTTATTTTATTTAAAAATAAATAAACTTAAACACGTGGCTTCAACATATTTCGAGGGAGAGATGTAAGCACCGAATTGGTGTCTAAATCATTTTTTATTATAATTGAAAGATTGAACAATACAACTATTTACAATCACACAATAGTGGACTAACACACCATATAATGTGGATTTAACTTTTCTAAAGAGGAAAACTATGCTGGAGGACTACTCTGTCTCCAGAGGGATTCGAATACCTCAGCTCTAGCCACTTGAGCTAGGCCTTATTGGCGTTGCCTAAATCATTAGATTGCTGCATAATTGAAAGTTGAAACTCCACTAATCGGCTAGCTAAGTATTCTAAAGCCAACTTGCCTGTAGTAAATAACTTCAATTCATTTACCTCCATTTTTTTTTTCTCCTTTTCTTTGAACCTTCGGTATCCGGAACCGACTGGTCCGGATTAGACTAATCCAGAGTTTGACTCGGGTCGTGTCTGCAGGGTATAACTTTAATAAAAGAGGAAAACTAGGCTGGAGGACTAATTTGCCTCCAGAGGGAATCGAATACCTCAACTCTAGCCACTTGAGCTAGGTCTCATTGGCGGTGCCTCCAAATTTTTTTTTTTTTTTTTCTTTTTTCTTTAAGCCTTCGGTATCCGGAAGTTAGACTAATCTGGAGTTTGGCTCGGGTCATGTCTGCAGGGTCTGACTTTTAATCAGAGGTAAGGACTGGCCAAGAACTCTTTCAAGATGACGTCTCAAAAGAGAATCAAACCGATGATCTCCCTAGGCATTCTCAAGTCACTTACCAGTTACTATTTGAACCAAGCTACTTGGTTACCTCCGATTTTATTTGCTTTTGCAAAAAGAGAGTTATTACAATATGTTACACAATTTAACCCTGATATAGTTAGTCCAATAATTCTTCATTGAATTTAACCATGGACCTAAGATTCATATTTTATAAATCATAGGGTCACAACGGCTATTTACCAGGGCCGTTCTTAAGACTTAATGGGCTCTCAAGAAAATTTGAAGAATGACTCATTTCTTTATTTAAAAAACATTAATTTCTATATGTAAGTAACATAAGTCAAATCACGCTCAAGAAATACTAAGGGTAGTATCTAACAACATATTACAAATGTAAAAAACAATAAAATTGTTGAATCAAAAGAAGGAAAATAACAATAGTTGAAACAAAAACATTACAAGAAACTACAAAACAACGGAATTGTAACCAACAACATCAAAAAATTACGAAACACCGATCGACAACACAACTATAGTAACAAACAAAAAAACAAATTGATCATGAATATATGCATGTCTAGATGCGAAATCATCAATTATAGTAAAAAGTTAATTATTGTCCAACATATCATTCAATTCATGGGCCCTGAGTGATCTAGGGCAAGTTTTTCATTAGTGTAATTATTTCATAAGGGTTTCACAGTAAATTCATATATTATTACAATAAATAAATAATCAAGAATCGAACTAGTATCAATAGAAGTATATGACCACAACTTATATACATAGATTAGCTTACGCTATTATTAAAAATATAATTTTGGGCCCCTCTTAGAGCATCTCCAACCCTCCCCCAAACTCCCCCCCAAATCACCAAAATGGGGTATTTTCATACTCCAACCCTCCCCCAAATCTTCCCCCGTTTTGGGGTAATACCAATTCTTACCCCAAATTTGGGGCCGGTTCTTTCTCCCCCAAATTTCCACTCATTGTTTTTTTTTTTTTCTTTCACCTTCTCTCTTCAAATAAATGTGTTGTAAAAAATTTGAAACCTATATTGTATGTTGTAATTTGATACGATAAATACGATAAAAATCAATGATAAAAACACAAAGTGATTCCAGCAATTTCTCGAGCGTCATAGGCGTATCAAGGACAGAGATGTCATTACGAACTTCGTAATGCCTTGATTAATCATTTATGGGAAGAATTTTCGAATTTGGAGAAGTAATTTATCTTTTATCATTGTGTAATTTAAATTTTTCTATTTCGATTGTATTAAGTAATGGTTGTTTTCGGTAATATTTTTAAATGTTTGCATTTTAATCGCTTCGTTTAATTGCATTTTATCGATTGTATTTTTAAATGTGTAGTATCGTTTTCAATAAAATTTTTTCTAATATGTTTTTTATTATAAAAGAACTTTATTACTCACTTAAAAGAAAATATTACAAAGTTTGTTAAAAATTTATTGGTATTTGATGAAATAAATTTATTTGGAATATTTTGTTAAAAGAATAGATTAATATGGAATATTCTTAGAATATTCTTTTTGGGGTAAGATGGTTGGAGATGGTGTAAGATATTTGGGGGTAGAATTTGGTGATTTGAGGTAAAATTTGGGGTTTCCCTTGGAGATGCTCTTAGATCATGGCTCTGGGTAGGCGCCAGTCGCCAGTCGCTCATCTCACCCGCCTCGGGGCCGGCCCTGCTAAATACATTTTTTTTTCTTATGGGCGACAATTCTTCTGCAGAATGGAATCCTTGCTAAGCCTTTTTGCAGAATCTTAGTGAGCTTTTTGTGTTATATATATATATATATATATATTAAACTGAGGTTGATCAGGCTTATGAAACATGATTCCCAACTAATTAAGGAAGTTGGCCACCTGAAACAACTAAAATTATCAAACCATCCTTTTCAAGTTACTGATGACAATTTAGTATATCATCACTTCAAAGCTACCCTCTCAAATCTTCAAGAAATCTTTGCAACATTTTACATAATTAATTAACCACAAAGCATCAGCCCACTTCTTTAAATACAATAACTTTACACAACAACAAACAACTGCAGGAAGAATTAAGAAAAAAAAAAAATGGACAATATTTCAGGTCCATCTCCAGTGATCCCTTTTCTTGTTGTGACCACTCTAGCTTTCCTCCTACATGGAAGATCAGTAATAGAAGACATCTCGACTGTGGCTGAATTCGACGACACGACTACACTCGTATTAGTTGTTCCGCTCTGCGTTTTACTATTGATATACTTCACTACGCAATCGGTCATCGTTCCTCTTGCTTTGATGGTGATTATATATGCTTTTAGTAAGATGTTTCTTGGCCCTTTTTTGCTTATATTAATGATATATGTGTTTAGTGTTTCTTTTGAATCTTTTAAAGGGATTAATGTTTCTAATAATAATACAAGTTATAATTATCAAGCTGGGTACTATGATCAATATTATCATCAAGGTGGAGATAGAGATAATTGTGGACTGGGTTGGCTACTGCTCATTGTGTCCATTATTGGATTGTGTGTTATGTTCTCTGTTGAATTAGATCAATGGGGACTTGTTTTAGTTGGTGTGGTGCTTTTTCTCTTGTATAATTTCCAGAATCTTTGTTAACTTTTAATGGATTTTCTAGCTATATATGTATAAAATAGGGTGTGCAAGGGTCTCTTTTTTTTTTTTTTTTTTTTTTTTTTTTTTTTTGATGAATTGTGCGTGTTACAATGTATATATATATTATTACGGAAATTAATGTTACAGTCATTTCATAAAATTTCTCCTAGTTCTTGATTAATATCTTGATTAAATTCGGTGAAGAATGTGTTACATACGAGCCCAATATTTACACACAACATATATACACAATTGCTCGATTATAAAGCTCTGTAAATTAGTGTGGACGCTGCAGCGGCAAAACTCTATTATAAAGCTCTGCAAATTCCCAACATATATTGCTGCAAGATAACATACATTAACATGACGAGTCTTGGTTGGTGTGTTGAGGATAATTATTTAAAAGCCGATCTTGATGTTATTTGGTGTGTTGAGGCTTCTTTGCTCGTTCGAATTTGTTGGATCGATATAAGCGCAAGCAAAGCACTCACAGAGGGGTGAATGAGTGTTGGGTAAATTATAAACTCTTTTCAAAAACCAACACAGAGGGTGGTTAATGCCTAATAACCCTAAGTGATCAGTGTAATGTGATTCTCAAACAAAATGTGATCAAAAATAAGTGTGGTGAAGGCAAGTTGCGAGGTTGAGACTAATTTATCAAAAGCCGACATTGATAAGTGAATTGCAATTACTACAACAAAACAATTTGCAAAATGATTATTACGCTTACATTAGGGCTTTTCTTGAATTTGATTGATTCACTAAAAGTGCGGTGATAAATGAATCAACTTAAATTAGTAGCGTTTGAAAGATGCAGCAAAAGCTTTGAATAAAATATTCCTTGTACAATATTTCAAATTCACAAACAATTTCAAACTTAACAGCTTGAGATGATTGAGACAAAAGTATTGTTAATACAAAGGGGACTTAAAAGATTCAAAACTAGTATGCGAGAGTGCAGTCTTGATGTTAATAAACACACATTCTTTGTTTCTGTCAGCGAAGGAACCGCCAAACCCGGACTAATGGCCACGTACGGTACTTGATTTCGATCTATTGTGAAGTAAAACCAAACCTTACTAAGAATGAGATTTATACAAAAATGCCATGAATTGTCATTTTCACCAAGAAAAATGCTTGTGTGTCACGAGTTTGCTATTATAGCCTTTTACGGAATTCGAATTTCCACATTACAGCCTAAGGTCTGATTGTCATTTTAAAGCACTCAAACCTTTTATCACTAAGCGGAAAACGATAACATTGTATATTATGATTCCATGTTATTGTGCTTACAACTTAAATTACACCGTAAATGCCCATTACCCCTAAATATTGAAATACAAGCAATATTTCTTCCGGTCTCTTCTCTTTGTGCAAGTCGTACAACAACATTTTATACTAGCTCTAGTGTTTTATAAAAAGTGACAACACTTATATATTTTTTTAGAGGTAAAACAAATATTATTACGTATATCCGCAATCCTAGAGAGAATTATATGAGATGGGAGTTGAGTACGAGAGATTTTTGGGTGATGACGCCACTTGTAGAGACAACACATGTGGACATATCTGGACCATCATAATTCATACTGTAATAAAACTATGTGGTTCGGATGTCTTCACGAGTTTTGTTTTCACATGTGGAGTCATCATCCAAAAATCTCCCGTTGAGTACCCCATTGCACACTTCGTGCCAAACTTCAAACCTTCTTTTGCTAAAATAAAGAACGGGTTATTCTTTTCTTTTTTACTCGATTTGTGTGTGTCATCTTTGAAGCTACTGTATTTGATATGTTACGGTATTATAGTTGTGGCTGGACCATCTAAATTTGGGCTCAATTAATTGTGTTTTGTATTTTTAATTTTTGGCCGGCCCACGAGTGAACTGCTTGGCCACGTGAATTACGGAATATCATCATTCTCGTCGAATCTCCCTGTCGATGATTTCTATGCTGCCCCAATCATAACTGCACTTGTGTATAATTGGTCGATTAATACTTGAAAGTCATCGCATAATTGCTCAGCAAATCTGAAGAGGGAGTAGAATTTTCAGCCAGAAAAATCATGGGGTTGAAGGTACACTCCTTTCGTAAATTCTTAGCTTGTTATTCGAACATATCCAGTTTAGTTTGAATTTTCCTCTGATGGTTGGCGTTTGTTTATAAATTTCTGGTGGAATCTACGGTGGTTTTATAGATCGATGTAAATCTTTGCTGTACTTGCTTATTTACCACTTCTACTGTCCTGATCAAAGTTATCAAAATTTCATATGTTCGCTTAAAAAAAATTGACGATCATTATAGCAAAATCAGTGCTAAAGCAAGAATTTAATCATGTGTTCATCATTTTCAGTTGTTTCATTTACGATTTTTCCCCCCTTTTTTTTTAGCTGATATGACTGATTGCACGGCTGGATCTGTCATTTAAGCACATAGAAGTGCAGTTCTTGAAGTTATGGTTATTGTGTATTTTGTTGTGTTGCTTCATTTATATTTAACGGCAACGGTGCATCTATCTGATAGTTGATGGCCTTAGATTTGTAGCCTGGTTGTGTTAATTACCTTACCCAATACTTGTTCAATTGCAGCAGTTCTAAAGCTTTTTTTTTTTTTTTTTGGTATCATTTCTTCTCACCAAAAATGATTTTGTATATAATTTCTTTCACTCCCATGTGTTGAATAATGAGGAGCAAGCAGAAAGGTTGTTAGATCCAGTTATGTCTCAACATATACATTTGGCACGGATGAAACCATGCTAGCTGCCCCCCGGGGGGGCATAATTTAGTGGTAGAAGAGCATGGATTCTGTAGTGGCAGCTTTGCTTTTGAGCTGGGGCTGGGAGTTCGATCCTCTGGATTGGATCGAATTCTCTCAGAAAAAAAAAACGTGTACACGCAGCCTCTTGCAAACTAGATTTACATCGCTTTAGGGCGGGGCAGTGAGGCCCTTTTGGGTTGGGATTCAATCTTTTTTGGAACATTTCTAGCTTTATTAATGACGGATGAACCATGTAGGTCAAGCACAATGAATGTACATAATTCTGTCCCAATCCATCTGTTAATGTAATAAAAATTAGAAGAAAATTTTACTTTTCTTGTGTGTTGTGACGTACAACCTGGAATCAGCTCTGCCTATATTGACTTTTTTCGGATGATGACTCTACGTATCGAATCATAACACAGAGAGTGTGTGCTTTGTCATGTACTATATGTGACTTCACATAAGGTGTCATTAAACAACAATTTCTCGTCTGTATAGTTTACATGTCTGGTTATTTGATGCCAGTATGTATGAAATCCGTTTTCAACACTTGACAGAGAGATTCTATGCCATGTTTTGCTTCCTTTATGTCTGGATTGGTTCCAATTTAATCTGTTTGATACTAGATTTCATCCGTTTGGATTTGTAGGAGACAAATGTAACAGTAGTGTTCATTTTTACCAGATGAAACTAAGCAAGTTTGCAATGTTTTTGTAGGAAGAATTTGAGGAGCATGCTGAGAAAGCAAAGACTCTCCCTGAAAACACCAGCAACGAGAATAAGCTCATCCTCTACGGACTTTACAAACAAGCTACTGTTGGCCCTGTTAACACGAGTGAGTAGTTTTCTTTCTTAATCTCTACTGCATATTCACCAATGTAGACATATATATATATATATCCTTAACCTGAGATGTTTTTGCTGTTTCTTTTAATAGGCCGCCCTGGTTTGTTCAACATGAAGGATAGGGCAAAGTGGGATGCATGGAAGGCTGTTGAAGGTATATGCAGAAGTCTAGAATCTGTTGAAATGTGTTTGTTGTGTGTTTAAGTCTCTGCAAATTTGTATTCTGACATTAAGTTTGATGGGTTGTCCTTTGCAGCAAAGTCCCAAGATGAGGCAATGAATGATTACATCACCAAGGTGAAACAGTTGCTTGAAGCTGCTGCTGCTTAAATCCGGTTCGGGCATGTACTTCATTAATGGAAGCTTGCTTATGAATTGCCTATTACAAATGTTCAATGGATTTGATATCCTAATCTATGTATCTTTCCTTTGATGTTATGTAACCATTTTATGATGGAGTTTGTTATCTTCGTATGCTATATCGTAAAACATGTATTTGATGACTATATTCGCAAGGTTTGAATAATGTGAGTGTTGTGTCTTGTTGCTACTACCTCGTACTACTACCTACATTGCTGTTATTATTGCATTTGTTAAAATCTCATTTGAGAGTTCCTTCCGCCTTTAAAGGAAAAAATGTCACCTTTTCAAAAATGATTTATCCATAATATCAACATAATAGTAAAACACAACATTATTATGAAAAGCCGAAATTAGACTCTTTTTTTATATTTGGTACTCTCTTCGTTCTTAAATAACTGAAGCAGTTGTTAAATACACACGGATTAAAGAAGCAATTTATACTCTTAGTTCCATTCCAAAATAACTGAAGCAGTTGTTAAATAAACACAGATTAAGGAAGCAATTTATTTCATCGACTTTGGTGTGATATAGACTAAAATACCCTTATCAAACCTTAGGGAAAAAATCCAAAAAAGAAAAAGAGAGAAAAGAAGAGGCGCACCACTTACTAGAAAAACCTTGGGAATCTCAATTTCTCAGTAAATGTTAAAAACCTTTGGGCAGAAGATACTAGTATGTGTTAATAATGTGCATTTAATGTAGTAGAAGAAAAAATTTAAAAAAGGGTAAAATAAGAATAATACATTAAATATTCCATCGAAATAGGTAATGCCTCAGTTATTTTGAAACGAATCTTTTTAGCATTTACCTCAGTTAATAAACAATAAATGCTGTTTTAAAAAACGTTCTGCATATTCATTTATTTTGAAACGGAGGTACCTAAGGGACATATCCTATAATTATCTCCTTAGTCTATAGTAGTACGTGTGTATAGCCAAAAGTAACATATTTATTACTCACTCCGTTCTGAAATACTACCTCCGTCCTATAAAAAATGTTTATATTTTGAAAATGAATTGTCTCATAAAAAGTATACATTTAGAAAACCAATGCACCATTTAATGCATATTTTCCAAACATACCCCTGTCATCATTTAATGTTTCTATACTCTTTACATAATCCAAAACAAGTATTTATTATGAAATAGAGGTAAATATGTCCATTAGTGTTTAAAATACAACACATTAATTATTTTCTTAATATTTGTGTACCACAAAAAGTGGACACTTTTATGGGGACGGAGGTAAAGAATCGAGGCGATTCTTAAAAGATTCGTTTCAAAATAACTCAGAGGCGATTGCATTTTCAACGCCAGATATTTGTGTGTTTTTCTAAATTTCTCTTATTTATTAAGGAGTGGGAGAATGAATACAACATAGACTAAGGTTTTTTTAGTCATTTTAACGTTCAAATTGAAGTATTAACTTACATCCTTAATATGCGTGTTTTTTACAACTGTCTCAGTTATTTCATAACGGAAGGAGTAGTTTTTTTTTAATAGGTGTGAAAAGCCAAAGTAGACAATTTTAAGGGACCCAAGGGACATCTCCTATAATTGAGCATCCTCACCCAGCCATCATCTCCCCTAAGAATATATTCTGCCTCTTTCTTTAAAAAAAATATATTCCTCTATTGAAAAATGATATATCCACAACCAAAAATGCCACAATACGTGATTAAGTAATATGTAGGACTAATTAATTGATGTGTGGCTCACCATAATTAAAGGTGTTAAGAGTGTGTAGTGCATGTATATGTGATACCCCATATCTCCATGAAATGGTATAAAGTTATTTTTACGATTATATATGTGTCTCGATAATTTTATCGGGTTACGTTTGAATTAAATAGAGTCAAGATAAACGTTAAAAAGTATTTACGGTGTTTTAAACATGTAACTTTTAGTTTTACCACCCTTTACAAATACCCCTTTTAAACCCAAACCCTTTTCATTCCCACCTTCCACCCAAAATTTCCTGCAAACGAGAGAGAAAAAGAGAAGAAGAAAAGAGAGGAGATTCCGTCTTTTTCAGTCAATCCAACCATCGGAATCACAAACCATCTTCACCAAACTGATTCCCTTGTCGAGAGTATCGTTTTGATACAAGCTTGACTACGATCGGCTAAGAGTTTCGATAACCCATTTTCTAGATCTAGATGTGTTCTTGAGCCCTTCTTAGCTTTTTAATGTTTTAAAGATTGTAATAATCGTAGAAACTTATTTTGTTTGCGAGTTTTCGAGTTGGTGGTGGAATCTTCAAGCTTTCTTCATGGTGTTCTTGAAGCTCAAGTTTGAAGAATCATCTTTTGGTCTAAGGAGTTGAGGTAAGGGGGTTTTCCAACGAAACTATAGTAGTTGTGAGCTTTGAATCTAGTATATATATATATTGTAGAAATTGTTGTTTTAAGTGTTAGAATCGAAATGGGTTCGTTTTGTAGATGTTAGAGCACCAAATCCACAGATCTGGGCTGTTTAGCGCGCGCCGGAAGCTTTTAGCATCATCAGAGACTTGCTAATATGTGTTTAGGCTCCTTAGCGGGCGTCAGCCCCTTCTAGCGCATGCTGAAGTGAAACAGGGAGAATCAGGATGCTTCTGTTAGTTTTAGCGCGCCCCAAAGTTGGACAGAAACGGACATGATGCACCCTGAGGCTTTTAGCGTGCGCCAAAGCATGTCAGTGCGCACCAAAGTGCCCAGTTTAGTAGAATCATGTTTTTAAGCCCATTTCGAAGCATGCTTTAGTTAGAGCCTTTTGTGGTATGTTGTAAAGTTAGGTGTACGTGTTCTAGTGGCTTTGGATCCGTATTGTGTCTCACGGGAGCATTGGAACACTCTACACTTAGCCTTGCGTGATGTTGACTTGAGATTTAATATCGTAAAATTGTAACATGACGAAGTTAAGGGTTCGGTTTTTGGTGTATTCAGCTCAGCACCTTGTAGAGACCCTCTGCGGGGAGATACTCGGGATCACCGGAAGCCTTATTCTTTAGCCTCGTGTGTACTGGATTAGATTCCAATATTTCTGTGCAATGTGCTAGGTTGTGTAATGTAGAGTCCGTATAAGGTCTAGTGGTCCTTATGAAGCCCTTTTATGTGCAATGAACTTAAGTGGATAGATTAAACGCTTAAATACGTACTTGATGAGTCTAAAAGCTAAAACATGTTAGTCCTTGGTGAGGCATGTTTATACCACGCTTCACGGAATTATTATGCCTCCATATGATCAGATATCTAACCGGACTCACATAATAATCCACATGAATAACATCCAGCGTTATCATGTCCTTTAGAGGTGTTAAGGAAATGTCTCAGTGCATTCCCACTCGGTAAAGTGTCCTTGGACTAATGTGTAACAAATGTTTTATGTGGTTGAGTCAACTAGTGAGATTAGTAGAGTGTTGTGAGCGAGTGAAACATATATGTAACCATGATTGTTTGACTTGCCCTGTGATATTATTAGTATTGTTATCAATGATAATCCTCTTGTGATAATAGGTGCAGATTCGGTGCTTCTGCCCTTGATTAAGTACGTATGTACCTACCCTTTAATATGTTGTTTTCCGCACCCCAAGAAGGTTGTTTTTTTTAGGTTGAGTTTGAGAACGCTTAAGAGTGATTCCCGAAGTTGCATTAGTTGAAGTTTATCTTTCTTGCTTTCTGTTGTATTAAAGCTATAGAATCTTCTTTTTTCTTTTGTAATAGATTAAGACAGTTGCACCTTTGGTTTGTAATAGTTGAATGGATATTCAACCTTGTGTATTATTTCTTGGGATTTTGTTTTAGTTGCAGCCCCGTGTTACTTGTCGATCGTTGCAGTGTTCTTTTAAGTTTTTCCCGAGTCTATGTTTTCGTTTTCCGCTTTTTCTCTGTTATTGACAATGTCATATTTGCGTATATGATTGAATTATTTTAATTATATACGTGCCGGAAGTCTTTTTCCGGTTAAGGACTCGGTATCCGGATCAAGATCATCACAGTTGGTATCATAGAATAAAGTAACACCGCTGCATAAATGTAGATGTCTTAAGACGTAATCTTATCTAGTTTAGACTTTTAAGTCGTAGATTATGTGGTTATACTTTTCAAGTGTTAACCTCTGATGTGTGATTTTCAATATAATCACTAAATGCTACCGCAAGCGCACGGCTTATCGAGTAGTACTTAGGATGTCGATCCCACAGGGACTTGTAGTCAATCACCAAACAATTCCCGATTTATATTAGCTAGACAAATCAAATATTTGTAGGTTTTTCTCTAAAAATCCTAAAAATAAAGAAAATAAAGAAAATATAACTACAAGTCAAGAACTTCAAAATTTAGGTAATGGGATTCAAGGTTTAGAGGCATTTCTTGGATTTCGGATCCACCATGGCGTTGTTTACATATAATTTCAACAATCTTTCTATCAATATGAATCTTCCATTTATGAAGACCAATTATCAAATATCACACGTAAACATTCTTTCGAACTATTATCGTGATTGTACCTAGTTTTATCCAACATTCAGTTTCCTACAATGATGAATAAAATTAGATCCATTGAATTACCATAATTAAAGGGTCACTTTAGGTTTAACCTAATTTTCATTCAAGAAATCCCTAAAGATTCGATCTTGGTTTCTAGGTTATCGATTAATTAATACTTTTTCTGTCACCAATTAATCGAATGGAGTTTCTCATGCAATCCTATAGTCATTCACTCCTTCGAGATATTATTTCCGGAAAATTACATGAATAAGCATACAAGATCAAATTCATAAACATGATAAAAATCTTATCAATGAAAAGATTGTATCTTTAAAACTATATAATCATCGCCGGGCTTTTCCTAATCCAAGAAACCAATATTTACTCTCGTAACATATCAAGATTCCAAGATTCAACCATATAATTCATACTTTGACAAGAAAAATAAATAAATAGAATAAAGGAGAAAGGAGATAGAAAGAAACCATCAAAGTATTGCATAAATAATCAAACCTCGAAAAAGCCTCGTTCTTGAATTCTTAAAACCTAAAATCCTTGTTCTTAGGGATGGGAGATGATGATGATGAAAAGAGGAGGAAGAGTCGACTCTCTTCTCCTGAATGAGGCGCTGATGATGATTTTTTTCAATTTAAGGAAATTATTTTAGGATAAATAGGAATTTTCCTTAATTTAAATTGTGTAATTTATCTCCTAAAATAAAATTCCTAGAAAATAGGGAGATAATGGCGTGTAAATCTTCTTTCTCCATCCAAATTTGCGCCATCATCTTGAGACGTTGGAAATATTCTCCACCAATCAGAACATTTCGTTGGCCTGCAATCTGAATAGTTTCCGCATTTTTTCACACCATGTTCCATTCTTTCACACCTGGGTGTGATTCTTCATGCCTTCATGACTTTGACTTATTTCTAGCTCATTTTCATTGCTTTTTATGCTCGGATTCATCATATCTGCAAAATATTAGAGCCACAGCAGTAATCTAGTCCAAAAGAAGCAATTTATCATACGAAAATCATAAAATAGGCATTAAAACAGGCCAAAACGATCCAAGAATAACCACATATGGTGGACTTATCAACCTCCTAAATTAGATGTTCTAAGTGTTGAGGAGCGGGGTTTTATAATGACAGCCGGACCCTAAGCTGGAGGTCAGCGGTTCGATTCCCGTAAAAGGGGTTGATTTCCGATTGATAACACCCTTCAGTGATGGGGAACCAGCAAGCCCTTGACTCTAAGCTCTAGGTTACCTGATTAACCTCTCTCCACATTCCTGTGGGATCGGGGGTGGGGGGGCCCTCACGGTTAGGGTTTAACCGTTTTTTTCTAAGTGTTGAAGCTTGTAAGATTAGAATCCCTCAGCTTGGGTAGTGTTACCTTAGGCTAAGTGTGAGTCTTTTTAAGTGAACCTTTTTAAGGTAGGAGTTTTAGATCGACCTATGTCTTAAGGTGGTGAACCTTCAAGTTGGGCTTCGTTAAGTACTTTAATGGAACCTTTCGGTTTTCTTCAAACTTAACTGATCCTTCTTTTCATCAATGTTTTCTTTTATGTGATTCGTCGTTTTTCAAGGATTCCGGCTTATTAATATTAGTTCAAACTTTTATTTTGATAATGTTGTTGTATTGTTATTTGCACTTGAGCCCTTCAAGCTTTTTCATTCATAATGCAACCTCTTAATTCAAAATGTTCAATGATAGATGCCTTTGCCTCTAGCATACAGTTTCCTCATCTTCTTGCAATTTTGCTCTAAGCATCACAACCACATGGTTTGATTTGCATGTTCGTTTCTGAAGAGAGTTTGAGAAAGTAAATAATACTTGAGTAAACTTCAACTTAGTTTATTCATTAAATGGAAGAAGTATAAATAGTTACAATTGATGGGAGATACTAGCTAGCTTGGGCGGCCACTAGATGGGCGGCAAGCATGCATGTAAAAAGTAAAAGTATGTCTATGACATAAAGCAACTAGAGTTTGACATATTAATTGTTTATATGTACCACAATTAATATGTCCTTTTACAACTAAAGTGTACAAATAATGTATACACGAAAATAAATAAATATTACATACTATTTGATATGTAATATTTCTACACCCCCCCTCAAACTGGGTTGTATATGTTTATACAGCCAAGTTTGCTACTCAGTCTGCTGAACATAAGTGGTGGAATGACCTTGGTGAGAATATCAACGATTCAGTGGTCTTTGAGGAACATACTTGGAGTTGAATAATCTTGGCATCAATCTTCTCCTTCGTGAAGTGTCATCAATGTCCACATGTTTGGTTTTATCATGATGGGTGGATCCTCCGCCATGCATAATCTTTGAATTATTGTCACAAAGAGAGTGTGATAGGTCTTTGAATAGTCTTTGAAGTTCGGGCCAGGACCCTTTTATCCATAGAGCTTCACAAATACCCAAAACTAGTGCCTGAGTTCGGCTTCAAGATCGCTTCTTACGGAGACAGATGGGTTGTTTCTTGCTCCTCCAGGTGACAAGATTTCCCATACATAAGAACAAGATGCTTGTAGTAGACCTTCCGTCTATGTGACATCCACCCAATCAAGCATCGGTGTAGACCTTGATAGATCTCTCAGCCAGACTTGGTGAAATGTAGGCCTTGGCCAGAGTGGATTTCAAGTACCTCAAGATCCTGTTCACAAAGACATCCCAATGTTGCTCAAGAGGGCAATGCATGAATCAAGCAACTGTGATCGACTTATATGCAATATCAGGTCTTGTATGGGATGAGATAAATGAGTTTCCTACAAGTCTTTGATATTGATCCTTCCCGACAAAGCAATGTCACCATGCAAACAGGTATTACGGGGGTCTACTGGGGATACATCGAGTTTGCATCCCAAAGATGCCGATTTCCTTCAAAGAGTCCAAAGACATATTTCCTTTGAGAGATAGAGATACCCTGGTTGTTTCTTGCAATCTCCATACCAAGGAAGTATTTAAGATAGCCCAAATCCTTGACTTGGAATACCTTTGCCAAGAGAGTCTTCAAATGTTGGATCTCAAGAGAGTCATCTCCGAGTGAAGGATGATATCATCCACATATACAATAAGAATAGACCTTCTACGGTTGGTTGTCTTGATAAACATAGTGTGATCAGAGTTGCATTGATGATATCCAGCGGCTTTAACCACAAGAGTGAGTTTTCCAAACCAGGCTCTGGGGATTGCTTGAGGCCATATAGAGATTTCCGAGTTTGCATACCTTGCCTTGAGTGTGGGATTGACAAAACCAGGAGGTACATTCATGTAGACTTCCTCGAAGAAGGTCACCATTGAGAAAAGCGTTTTTGATATCCAATTGGTAAAGAGGCCAGTCAAGTTGGACAACTTAGAGATCAAGATTACGACAAAGTGTTAAGCTTTGCTCATTGGTGCAAAAGTTTCAGTATAGTCAATGCCATAAGTTTGAGTGAACCCTCTAGCCACCAACTCGGCTTTATACTTGTCAATAGTACCATCAAGATTGTATTTTATGGTGAATAACCATCTACATTGATTGTCTTCTTGCCTTTGGGGAGAGTTGTGAGGTCCCAAGTATGATTATCCAGAGTGCAGTCATCTCTGTTTTAACAAAGCAGACCTTCCACTTATCATTTTGAAGGGCCTCCCGAATATTTTTGGGAATAGAGTGAGAGTCCAGTCTGTGTAAACATAGCAAATACAGAGACAAGCGGTCATAAGATAAATAAGTATGAATAGAATGATCGGTGCATGATCTTTTCCCTTTCCTTAGAGCAATAGTCCATCATCAATGTCGGTAGGTGCTATAGTTCAGTGATCTCGAGTCGGTGGGGTGTTGAGGCTCAAGCAGCTCGGAGTTCAAGCAGCTCTGGGTCAAGTAGAGTGCCGAGGTCCAGCAGGCTCGGGGTCAGAGGGTCTTTGAGGTTCACCGCCGAGTCTCGATGAGAGTTCTTGAGGTTAAGAGTTTGTTGAGGAACGGATTTAGATCAATTTCAATTAGATTTTCATCGATGATCGCCAAAGAGACTTGCTTTGTAGTAGGAGTCCTTTCAAAGAATTTTACATCCATAGAGTTGTAAAATTTCTTTTGATAGAGTGAATAGCATTTGTAACCTTTCCGTCCTTAGCATACCCTAGGAAAATGCACTTGTGAGCTTTGGGATCAAGTTTGCTTCGTGTTGGGCATGGATATAAACAAACACAAGACAACCAAAGATTTTTAGAGGCAATTGGGCAATAAGATGAGGCAGAGAGTGTGGTCGGCAGGTTTGGATAGGAGTCTTGAAACCTAACACTCTATTTGGAAGCCTGATTGATTAAGTATGTGGCGATCAATATAGCTTCACCCCACATATATTTTGGAACATTTGTAGTGAACATGATTGATCGGCCATTTCAAAGAGTGCCTATTCTTTCTCTCAAGAACCCCATTTTCTTTGAGGTGTCTCAACACAACCACCGATATGGACAATTCCCTTATTCATCAAGAAATTGCTTGAGATTAGACTCATAATATTCAAGAGCATTGTCGGTCTTCAAAATTTTAATCTTAATGTCAAACCGAGTAGAGACCATGTTGTAAAACTCTTGAAAGATGGATCCAACTTTGATTTATCCTTCATTAAAAATAACCAAGTGGTTACGGTGTGGTCATCTATGAAGGTTACAAACCACCTCTTGCCTGTTATACTTTTCACTCTTGAGGGTCCCCATACATCACTGTGAATTAAGGTGAAAGGTGTGGATGGGAAGTGAGGTAATTTAGTATACACAGATTTGGTGAGTTTGGCAAATTGACAAATATCACATTGAAGATCATTAAGATTACATCCTTTAAACAATTCGGAATTAAAGACTTTAAATAACCAAAACTTGGATGTCCTAGTCTATAATGCCATAACATGATATTGTCTAAGTTTTGAGTGCAGGCTGCTGAGGCAGATTCGATCTCGCCTTCTTGTCTTGGCAGGTTGATCACTTGATCCTGAGCAGGTTTAGCTTGACCAATCACTTCTGTGAAGAAAGATCCTGGAATGTGCACCGATCCTTATCAAAAACAACAAATCCAATTCAGATCTTTAGTGAGTTTCTTGTGAGATATAAGGTTACAATCTAACTTTGGAACAAATAAGACCCTTGTAGATATATCTCGATTAGTAAGTTTAACCTTCCCAACACCTTTTGCATAAGAAGCAGAACCATCAGTAGTTTTAATTTCGTGAATTTGGGTGCATGGCATATATAGTGGGTAATGAGGTTTTATTACGGTCATGTGGGAAGAAGCCCCGTAATCAACAATCCAAGTCTCATTACTAAGAGGTGAGCGGAATATACTGTTTTAGCATGAGTGGCCATTTCAGTAGAGGAGCTACCTTCCCGATCTTTGAGCAACAAAGGCTTTAAAGCGAAAGAAACCGAGCATTCGGATGGCTATCATTCTCTAAATCACCGACAAGTCTCGCCTTGATTTTCCTGGTTGGTTTTGAGGTTTTAGAGGATTAGGCTTGCCATGAAGCTTCCAAGCAATTGTCCTTGGTGTGATTTGTGTGTTTGCAAAGTGATCACAGAACAACCTTCCAGCTTTTCTCAAAGAAGCTTCTGTAAGTCCCAAGAACCTCAAGCAGCCTTCCCGACATTCAAGCAGGCGCACCTTGAGTAGGGTTATCGGCAGGGTGTTAAAGCATGACTTTCCTCCTGCTTTCTTCATGTTTGACCCCAAAGCAAACATGGATTTGAGATTTGGGAGAGGTTTTGTGGCAAGAATTCTCCTCTAACATCATCAAGTAAGGTTCGATCCGGTGAGGAACTTGAAGACTCTTTTTCTTTCTATGATGTCCTTATAGAGGCAAGATCCTTAACATCATTCCAGGGTGAGTTTCCAAAGATATCTAAGTGTTTCCATGCCTTAGATAGTTGGTTGAAGTATTGAGTTACGCATATATCCCCTTGTCTGCAGCTTTGAATTTGAGCTTCAAGTTCGTACACTTCGATGTATTGTCTTTCTTGGAGTAAAGATCTCCGGCATTGTCCTGCATTTCTTTTGCAAAGATCATACATCATAAAGTTCTCACCGATCTCTTTTGTCATTGATCTTGTGAGAATGGTCATGACTTGATTATTAGCAAGTGTCCCATGCTTCAAATCCTCGGGTCATCTTCGCAGAGGCGGAGTTTAGAGCGAGCAATGTATCCCATCTTACCTTGTCCTGAGATGTATATTTTCATGGATCTTGACCACAGCAAGTAGTTGTTGCCATCAAGTCTATGATTTGTATAAGAAGAAGATTCAGTGACCCAGGTCTCACGAGGCAATTCTGAGTCAATCGAAGAAGAAGAAATGTCGATTCTGTGAGACATTTTGGAATAACAACTCGAGTTTGCAAATGATTTTGAACTCGTAGAGTCTCGATACCATGAAGAGAGTTTGAGAAAGTAAATAATACTTGAGTAAACTTCAACTTAGTTTATTCATTAAATGGAAGAAGTATAAATAGTTACAATTGATGGGAGATACTAGCTAGCTTGGGCGGCCACTAGATGGGCGGCAAGCATGCATGTAAAAAGTAAAAGTATGTCTATGACATAAAGCAACTAGAGTTTGACATATTAATTGTTTATATGTACCACAATTAATATGTCCTTTTACAACTAAAGTGTACAAATAATGTATACACGAAAATAAATAAATATTACATACTATTTGATATGTAATATTTCTACAGTTTCCAGTGTGCAACCGTTTTCCTTACCCCATAAGATTTGAAAATTTTACTCCTCAAGGAAGGTTTCATTTTCTATAAGTTCTATTTTTACATCTCCATAACTTTTCAAAAGAGTACACTAATGAATTTCAAGCAACACTGGAAGTTATATTTGCACATGAAATAGTGTTGATCATCTTTTCTTAATCCGTTTTTAATAATTCATACGTATTCAAATGATTTGATCCTTGGATATGTTATGACCAACGCTATGACCTACATTCATTTTAGATTTGATCCAAGTAAAATTCATTTTAGATTTGATCACAATTTAAACCTAAGTTAGTGTTTACTGACTTGGAAAAATAATTTGATAAATATTTCTTTTGCACAAAGATATTTGTATTTGACTAGTCCATCCATGTTTAAAGACATTCCAATTTTTGGTTATCTTTTGGCCAACTCCAAAATCTATAATTCCCATCCTACTTCATTCCCAAAATCAATTTAATTTGAGTTACACATGTCTTAAATATTCAATCATACTGCACGAAGTAATTTCAACTTCTCATTTGCATGATCTGTGATGGTGTTCCCCACCTTATGGTTGTAGGGTTGTGGTATAGGTCTTTGTTGTGTTCAGAGGAATAGTTTGGAGAAGTTGTTCCTCTAAGTTAAGTTCTTTCCTAGGCTTAGTAGTCTAGTAGGGGTTTGTGTGGGTTGTCGTTTTGACGCTTTCCGGTCGTGAGTAAACAAGCAGTTACCTTCCATCACACCATATACGTTCTTGCTTCCTTTGATCTTCACTAACCAAGTTTCCTTTTGAATAATTTGGTTAGAAATTGCACACCAGTTAAACCTTTTCCGCCTTTTGCCTTGTTTTGTCCTAAAAGTATATTGCCCTACGCTTTATTTTATAAAAGGGTCCTCAATGTTTTTCCATTTTGAATCAGAGAAACAAGATTCTTTGTAGTTTTGTGATCGTTGTAATAAATTTTCAACTTATTTCTTAAATCAAGTTTGGCAAGAACCTTTTGTTTACTTGTGTCCTTTCTTATCTTTTTAGATGCCTTGTTGTGATTAACCTTTTCTCTTTCAATAATGTATTCTTTTAAGCGTGTATCTTTATACTTGGTCAAATCTCTAATATTTTTGTAAAAATCTCTTTTTGGGCATATCAACAACCTGTCTAGTACTCCCTCCGTCCCGTAATATAAGTCTTTTTGGCTTTTTAATAGTGTCCCAAAATATAAGTCATTCTCACAAAACAATACAATATTAAATGCATTGTTTTCACTTTTACACTAAACAATATAATATTATTAGCTAGTCCCAAAAACAATACAATATTTTGCATTGAAATATTAAAAAACAACTCATTCATTATGTTTTCTTAAACTGTGTGAAATGACCAAAAGACCTTATATTATGGGACGGAGGGAGTATAAATTTTTTGGGTCTTCATTTCCCCCCACTATTATGGCTTTGAAAATAGTGGTCAAATAAAAAGAAGATGGTGGTCAAATATGGATTTTTGACGAAAGTCGGCCCTAATGATCCGACTGTGCCGAATGAGTGAAAAGGCCGTCGCATATTTAAAGAGTACAAATGTAAATATGACTTATATTTGGCATTGGTTTTGGAAATAAAATTTGGGTGTGAGGCTGACATTCATTTTTTTTAGGTATTTTTGTATTCCTTCCGGGTACATTTTTTTGGCTTCTCTAAATCAAATTATTGTTTAAAATTATTTTCTGCTCATTCATGTAATTACACGGTGTGTATCATTTCTTGAGTTGAATCGAATAAATTCAATAATCATTATAAAATAATAATGTTCAATTGAAATAATAAGAGAACATGAATTATAAAAATTAAAAATAAAAAACATTTGGTCAACGGATGCTTTTGCTCATTTGATGATATATTCTTCAAACCCAAACAAATTATTTAAATATACATGTAGAACACAAAATATTAGTCTTACTTAAACATATTTTTAGTTTGCCAACTAGACATTTATCCGGTGTTAATTATTGTGGTCTTTTAACCCGGAGTTTTCGGGTTCGAGTTTCAATGGAAAGTGAAGAAATTTTTACACAGAATAAAGATAATGATGATACGGGGATTTACTCCTCCACGTGGAATTATATGATTGACGCCCAAATTTGGATGTGGAAAAGTCTGTGTTAGTGATCCACATCATCGGGTCGATTTGGGACGTGCGGTGAAGGCCATGGTTCGGGGAAATTCCAGTGTCCGATATCGGACATCCACATCGGTGCTCATCGAGACTACGATACCATGGAGTTGAAAGCTGTCCGAGCGCCATCGAAACGCGAGCGACATCGGTGGCTCGACCCCATCCGATGGGCCGGTCGGCGAGACAAGCGAGCAAATCAAGTTTGGGTTGAAGAAGAGGTTGGAAGGCGAAAGTCGAGATTGAAGCAGCCGCGATTACCGATATCGCATGTGGTTATCGAGCGGCGCCCAATTCGGCTACCTGAGAGATCGCTCATTTATGGCTTACGGATGCGGCGAGCGATGATACCTGCGGAAGATCGGGTGGCCTCACCTCGAAAGTCTGGCGTATAATTGAAATTAACGCCACCGATCTGCGTCAAGAGAAAGATAACGTTGAAGAAGAAGTCGCGGCACGTGGATGGCGATTACAAAGAAAGATCACAATACTATAATGCGAGAGTGAAACACAAATACTTCCAAGTAAAGGGATCTCGTGTTGAGAAATGAAGCTAGCTAGGCCGAGGACCTAATAGGCAAGCTCGAGCGAGGTTGGAAGGTCCTATAAAATCTTGAAGGTGCATCTAAAGAAGATTACGTATCAATTGGCGGATTCGGGATGGCGATCTCGATTACTCGAACAGCGTACCAACACTGAGAAAATACTATGTTTAAATTGCCTTGATTTATAACATTTTGCAACTTTACTTTCAAATTTCCTGTAATAATTCGATGTGACAATTGGTTCCAATCCTCATTATTTAAGCAATTTTATTTTTAATTTATCTTGTATTTACAAGCTCGTATAAAAAGAAGTAAAGCGAGATGAAAAGCATAAATTAAACGACGATAAAGTTAAAGTAAAATAGTGAATAAAGCCAAGTCAGCGCTGTGCTTATATCACTCCCGACACGACAATAAGCCCACGATCTGAAGGCGGCGGAAGATCCAGCGATGGGTACCTCAACTCAGCGGATCGTAAGCACCACGATGTCACGCACTTGATCGGGTTAGAGACTCCCGTGACTCGATGTCTTATAAGCTGTGGCGAGGATAGTCGAGTCGAGCTCGACCACGTAGCCAAGTCACGCCCGATAAGGCGATTACTGCTTGTTAGATCGGACTCAGCCTCAAGTGTACCCACGAGTCACATTACTTTATACCAAACTTGGAGAGGGCGGGGTGGAATTCCAAAAGACTACACCAGTAAGGCTGACACTTCAAGGAATTATAAAATAATAATGTTCAATTGAAATAATAAGAGAACATGAATTATAAAAATTAAAAATAAACAACATTTGGTCAACGGATGCTTTTGCTCATTTGATGATATATTCTTCAAACCCAAACAAATTATTTAAATATACATGTAGAACACAAAATATTAGTCTTACTCACTGCATTCATGAACTCTTTAAACATATTTTTAGTTTGCCAACTAGACATTTATCCGTGTTAATTATCATGGTCTTTTAACCAGGAGTTTTACGACATGGTTTCGATTTGATGCGGCCAACTCTTTCGAGTTTCAATAGCGAGAAAGTGAAGAAATTTTTACACAGAATAAAGATAATGATGATACGAGGATTTACTCCTCCACGTGGAATTATATGATTGGCCCAGCTGGCATGTGGAAAAGTCTGTGTTAGTGATCCACATCGGGTCGATTTGGGACGTGCCAGTGAAGGCCATGGTTCAGGGGAGATTCCACAAGTGTCCGATATCGGACATCCACATCGGTGATCATCGAGACGATACCATGGAGTTCTGTCCAGGGCCATGGGCCCACTTCTAACAGGTTTCTTGGGTAAGGAGGCAAGGCCCATTTAAGGGTATTTCTGCCAATGTACCAAACCGCCCTAAATTTAGGGCAGAGGAAGGAGATGTGCCTATAAATACACAGCTCCAGGAACTACGTAAGGCTTGATTCCTGGACATAAGACAGATACGTAGGCAATCCAAGATACATTCTTGGACTCAGCCATAAACCACCTAAAAACACTATCTTTCCTAAAAAGTTTAGCCATTCGACCCCTTTACAGCTCACCCTTAGATTACACGTGGCCCTGGTTTACTGGTGGTGCGTAATTTAGCATCGTCAGATAAAATTAAAAAAAATGGTCCGTAACTTGGCCTACTATGTAATATTCCGATTTTCGGGAAAGGGCAGACGTGTCTTTTTGCGAAAACGAAATATTGGGTTCGGTTCCTTTTAATCGGAGTAAATTAATTTGGACATTATATATATATATATTTGAGTGGTATATATATATATATAGTAAGGAAATCTTTTTTTATAACTAAGGGCAAATAAGGAAAACTAAGGTTTTATGGGAATGGGTATTTAAAGGAAAAATTAGACTGATGATCCCCATAACCTTTTTACAAAAAAAGAGCGACCCACGCTTTTTCTCTCTTCTACGCATTCAAGGAGAGAGTTGTTGAGGGTTGGGATAGTTTCACCAATAATCAAGCAACTCTTGGTGATTTTCAGATCGACGGAAGATTTGGAACCGTTGTGAAGGAGCAACGATTGGTTACCAGTTTGGTTGGCAAAGTCGCAGGCTTTTGTTGAGGTTTTGATCAGTTTCTGCGGCTGCAAATAGGTAAGGAAACTATCTCTATGATCTCAAATGTCTTTTATAAGGTTTAGATGAAATTGTAGGGTGTTTTGATGCTATATTGATGAGTTTATGGATTGGTCATTGACCATAAGTGCCATGATATGTTTAGACATGTTTTTCCGAGTCCTTCGTCGTCGTTTTGGCTTTGTGGTTCGGTTTGGAATCGTTTTGGAAATCGCATGATGAAGGGTTAGGGTTCTAGTCGAACCCAGGTGGACGAGCGTCTGGCCTCTCTGGACGGGCGTCTACTTGGGGCATATTTCGGACGAGCGTCTGGCCTTTCTGGACGGGCGTTTGAAGTGTTGTTTTACATTCAGGATTGAACTGCTTTAGGTGGACGGGCGTCTGGGTAAGGTGGACGGGCGTCCATCTTTGGACGGGCGTCCATTAAGTTTCAGACGGGCGTCTAGAGCCTTAAACGGGCGTCTAGCTAGTTTTGTCCTTCTTTCTTTGTTGGGTGTTGTTCAGCCCTATAAGCATGATTTAACTTTATGAAACCTTTAAACATGGTATGTTAATACTGTATAAACTTGAACAAGCCTGAATTGAGCTTCTGATTCGTTCAGTTAAAACACCGAATGTACTCTTAAAGGGAGTTGAAGTTCGGATCCGACGGAAGAGCATGATAGGCTTGTGCTTTTATGAGTTAGTATTCATCAATGTCTGTGTAATTGCTAGGACTTGTCCGTGTCTAGTGGTCTAGGAAGAGAGTAGTTTGTGTGAGGGAGATTATTTGAAAGCACTTAGGTGGCTAGTTAATCACCCTAATAATCAACGTACTTGACTAGTAAAAGATTAAACAACATGTATCTCTTGGCTAGGCACCAGGCTAAATCGCGATGCATGTGCTACCTCTGAAGGTGGAGGAACTCTGTAGGTCAATGACCCTAAGTACAGAGGGACTCTGCTGAGACGCGCAAGCTATCGGAGTCTACCTTTTTATAGACTTCGTGGGTATTGGTGTGATCCACTAATATGTTGCAAAAGAGTGTTCCCGAGGTAGAAGAACTCCGTAGGTCATAATGACCCTAAGTACGGAGGGACCCTGCTGAATGGATGCGCGTAGTGCCCTTGAGTGCGGTTGTAACATAGATAAGCTAAGTAGGAACGTTTAGTCAATTTGTGTTGATGGACATGAAATGAACCCTAGGTTGAGTCGGTCTCACATAAACAACCAATTTAATTAAATATCTTTTCCTTATAAACTATAGTTGTTATCATAGCTTCTCTTTCTTATTAAGTACGTTGTACTTACCTCAAATGCATGTTTTCTATGTGTTTGGGGATAAAAAGACGAACAGGTTTTCGAGGAGGAGTTGGACGACGACGTTTGACGGCGCTCGTTGAAGACTTATCATTTTCAAGCTTTACTTTTACACTTGGGTTACTTTTGAAAATTTTGAGGTAGACTTTTGGTCTTTCGAGACTTGTAGCACTTTCCTTTTGGGATTTTTCGTACATTCTCAAATGTAATAAATTTACATTTCCGCTTTTAGATTTCCTTTTCTATTCTTAAACGTTTAGAAATTTTATACCCGAGTTTTTGCTTCCGTTTGCTTTAATTTGATACGACGTAGTAGAGGCTTACGTATAAAGTGAATTTACTTTTATTTTATACGCGTGCGAACGTTCGCTTCGGATAAGGACTCGGTTTCGGAACGGGCGTTACGATTGGTATCGAGAGAAGCGTCCTTTAGGCTTCCTTTCTTTTAAGATAAGCTTCTTTAGATCTTTTAGTAACGTCTGGTTTTCTTGATCATCAGGATGGTGTTCACGAGGACTGGAGCGGGTGCAAAGTCTTCCAGAGTTCGAGGGGAAAGTCCCGTACCGGTTGTAGGGGGTGGTGTAGTGAGGCCGATACCCTTAACCCAGCAGAGTTTGTCCCCACCACCTCATACGGCGACACCGTCACCGAGGTCTCATCAGAGTTTGTCACCCCGACCTCATCAGGAACGACTTCCACGATGGCACGTGGGAAGTTCGGTTCAGTTCACTATGGTAAGTGATATCCCAGCTGGCTATGTACCACCACCTGTGGCTAGCGTGTACCCTCCACCAACAAGTGTTTACCCACCTGTGTATCCTCAGCAGCAGCAGGTCTTTTACCCTCCTCCTGTAAGTCATGCTCCTCAACCTACCGTACCACCTTCACCACGCGTTGATCATCAACAAGGCGTTGGTCACCCACCTTTTGGATTTCAGCAACCCCAGTACCCTCCGCAGCCTCACCAGTTTTACCCACAGGGATACTATCCTTACCAACCTGTACCTCAAGCGAATCCGGCTTACCCTCCTCAACAACAGTACCCACAGCAGATACCTTACGGTTACCCACCGGTTTACCCACCAGTTAGACCGGATTTTGAGCAAGCACCAGTTGTAGATTGGTACACAAGGCTAAGAAGGAATCGGGTTGAGAACTTTTATGGAAATGTGGAACATATGAAGGCAGAAGAATGGCTGAGAGGTTTTGAAAAGGCTTGCAGGAATATACATGTTCCGGAGACAGAAATGGCGCAGCGGAAGCATGGATTGATGCCATTCAAAGCAGTAACGGTAAGATAACGGACTGGGAAGGTTTTAAAGCTATGTTTTACAACGAATACTTTCCGGCTACGGTGCAAGCTGATAAGGCAAGTCAGTTTTTGAAGTTTAATCAAGGTACTCAGTACACAGTGACCCAGTACACCAATAAGTTCAACGAATTGGGGCGGTTCTACCCCGTGTTGATGAAAGTGGAGGAAAGGAAGATGGATCTTTACAAGGACGGCTTGGCTTATGAAATCCAATCAGGCATGTTGGGATTTACAGCAAAGAATATGGCAGAGCTACTGAATAAAGCTTTGGAAGTCGAGACCTTTAGAAAGAGGGCTACAGTAGTTGTTGGAAACAAGAGAAACTTTGGGACTAGTCAAGGCAGTTATAGGGGAGCACCGCAACAGAATGTCAAGAAGACGACGGCTCCTACAGCAGCTAAGGCCCAGAGCAGTGCACCGCTTTGCTCTAAGTACAACAGAATCACTCAGGAGAGTGCAGCGAAACGAGTCTTGGTTGCTACATCTGCGGAGAGCCGGGACACTTTTCAGAGCGTGTCCAAACAGAGGAACAAAGGTAGCTCGAGTCAAGGAAGCGTAAAAAGCGCCCAAGCCGACCGATTCGAGTTTTTGCGATTGATCTTTGGTTTTGTGGAACCAGAGGATGACGTTATTTCAGGTACCATGTTGTTGTTTTGTTCTTTTGTTAAGATATTTTATAGCGTGTTTATTCATGTTGTAACTATATTTAAATAAATGAATATGCATCCTAGGTACGATAATGTTAGAAAACCTAGTGGTCAAGGCTTTGTTTGATACGGGAGCGTCAAATACTTTTGTGTCAACCAGGGTCGCTAAGAAATTGAACTTACCTTCAGAACCTTTAAGGAATACTTTGGAAATAACTACACTGTTAGGGAAGGTAACAAAGGTGACTAGGATAATACCTCAAGTGGAAGTTCGAGTTGGACCTTATCGATGCAAGAGCGACTTCACAGTTTTGGACTTCTCGGATTTTGACGTAATCCTCGGAATAGATTGGCTATCCGAGAATTATGTTCACTTGGACTGTAGAGAGAAGAAAGTGACTTTTAAAGTACCTGGAAAATCAGACAAGACGTATCAAGGGAATGTGTACAAGCCAGGTAAGAAGCGACATCCGATCATCTCAGCAGTTAAGGCCATCAGGGCTTGTCAGAAGGGTTTCGAGGGCTACTTGTTGTATGCAGTGGATGTAGAACAAGTGAAGCCGAAGTTAGAAGATACCCCTATAGTAATGGAGTACCCCGAGGTGTTTCCAGAAGAGCTACCGGGAAACATGCCAGATAGGGAAATCGAGTTTGAGATCAAGTTGTTACCGGGGGCGGCACCAGTTGCTAAGGCACCTTATAGGATGGCACCGGCTGAATTAAAGGAGTTAAAAGCTCAACTTAAAGATATGCTTGAAAGGAACCTAATTCAGCCCAGTACCTCGCCTTGGGGAGCCCCTGTTTTGTTCGTGAAGAAGAAAGATGGTAGCATGCGGATGTGTATCGATTACCGAGCGCTGAATAACCTTACCATCAAGAATAAGTACCCCCTACCAAGGATAGATGATTTGTTTAACCAGTTGCAAGGCAAGAGAGTGTTCTCCAAGATTGACTTGAGATCTGGTTATCATCGATTGAAGATTAAAGTGGCGAGATATACCAAGACGGCTTTCGAAGACAAGATATGGACATTATGAGTTCCTTGTCATGCCATTTGGACTCACTAATGCTCCATCTGCATTTATGGATTTGATGCAACGTGTTTTCATGCCGTATTTGGATAAGTTTGTGACTGTGTTCATAGACGATATCCTTATCTACTCAAAGGATGAAAGAGAATACGAGGAACACCTAAGGGTAGTGTTGGAGACCTTGAAGAAGAATCAGTTATATGCAAAGTTTTCAAAGTGCGACTTTTGGTTGGATCGAGTTAGTTTCTTGGGTCATGTGATTTCTAGAGATGGTATTCAAGTTGATCCAGTGAAGATCGAGGCAGTTGAGAATTGGCCTAGACCTACCACCGTTTCAGAAGTAAGGAGTTTTCTTGGGTTGGCTGGTTACTACCGGAAGTTTGTACAAGACTTTTCGAAGATAGCTACTCCACTCACTAAGCTGACATAGAAGAATGTGAAGTTTGAATGGACTAGAGAGTGCGAAATAGCTTTTCAGACACTGAAGAAGAAGTTGACTACGGCCCCAAAGTGTTAGCGAGCCCGGAGATCTTTGATAATTACGATGTCTCATACCGATGCTTGGAGACGAGGGTCTAGGTTGTGTGTTAATGCAAGGAGGAAAGTGATCGCCTATGCATCTAGGCAGTTGAAGGTGCATGAGAAGAATTACCCGACACATGATCTAGAGTTGGCAGCGGTAGTTTTTGCCTTAAAGACTTGGAGGCACTACCTGTACGGAGTTAAAGCAAGGATCTTCACCGACCATAAGAGTTTAAAGTATTTCTTCACCCAAGAGAATCTGAATATGAGACAAAGGAGATGGTTAGAATTTGTAAAGGATTACGATTTGGATATTCAGTACCATCCGGAAAAGAAAATGTAAGAGCGAGATGCTTTGAGCAGAAACCAGTGTTTGCGACTTTCAGTGTTGAGATAGTGGCGTAAAGGCTAGATGGGCCGCAAATCGAAGCTTTGATCGGATCAAGACCGGCGATTTGTGGCACCGTTGTTAGCAAGATCTCGAGTTGATGGATGACATTCGAGAGAAGCAAGACGAAGATCCGGTTTGGTTGACTTGAAGCGGGTTGCTGGGAGAAGCCTCTGATTGGCTACGTGCTAGACAAGAATGGGAATCTGTGGTACCAGGATCAAATCTGTGTGTGTACCTAACGTCGGCGACCTAAGACAAAGAGTTATGGAAGAGGCACTGAAATTGCTTTTGCGGTTCACCCAGTGCTACTAAAATGTACAGAGATTTAAAGGAAAGATTTTGGTGGCCTCGATGAAGTTGGAAATAGCCAAGTTTGTGCAGAGTGTGATGTTTGCCAGAAGGTTAAAGCAGAACATAGAAGACCCGGGGGAATGCTTAAGCCATTGGACATCCCTGAATGGAAGTGGGATAAGATTACGATGGATTTCATCACCGGATTACCAAGGACAAATGGAGGGCATGATGCAATTTGGGTAATTGTGGATCGATTGACCAAATCTGCCCATTTCTTGCCATACAAAGTTGACATGCCATTGAAGAAGACGACGACACTATATCTGGATAATATAGTGAAGCTACACGGAGTCCCTATCTCAATAGTTTCGGATCGTGATTCGAGATTCGTCAGTCGGTTTTGGAAGAGCTTACAAGAAGCCTTTGGAACCTAGTTGGATTTAAGCACGGCTTTTCATCCTCAGACAGATGGACAATCTGAGAGGACTATCCAAACACTCGAGGACATGTTAAGAGCTTGTGTTTTGGAGGTAGGCGGATCATGGGACGACTACCTATCAGTAGCAGAGTTTGCCTATAACAACAGTTTTCATGCAAGCATAGGCATGCCGCCATTTGAAGCATTGTATGGGAGAAGATGTCGGACGCCACTGTTTTGGGATGAAGTCGGAGAGAGACAGATTACAGGGCCGGAAATGGTTGAACAAGAAAAGGAAAGGGTTCAGTTGGTCAAGAAGAATTTGAAGGCAGCTCAAGACAGCGTAAAAGTCAATGATGTTAAGAAGAAGACCCAGAGTTTGAAGTCGGTGATAGAGTTTACCTCCGAGCTTCACCGATGAAAGGAGTGAAACGCTTTGGACAGAAAGGAAAGCTAAGTCCAAGGTATGTCGGACCTTTTGAGATCTTGGAAAGAGTTGGAACGTTGGCTTATAAGCTTCAGTTGCCAGAATCAATGTCGAGAGTCCATAACGTATTTCACGTTTCGATGTTGAAGAAATGTCTGACGAAGAGTGATGTTGAAACGACGGTTGATCCAGAAATCCTACAGGATAATCTTGCTTACGACGAGAGACCTATCAAGATTTTGGACCGGAAAGAAAAGACGATTAAGAGGCGGATGATTCCCTTGGTGTTGGTTTGATGGAGCAATCATTCACCCGAGGAGGCAAATTGAGAAGTGAAAGCGACATGATCAATGAATTCCAAGAGTTTGTCAATCTACTGTATGTTCTAGTTTCGAGGACGAAACTCCTTTTAAGGGGGGAGGAATGTAATATTCCGATTTTCGGAAAAGGGCAGACGTGTCTTTTTGCGAAAACGAAATATTGGGTTCGGTTCCTTTTAATCGGAGTAAATTAATTTGGACATTATATATATATATTTCGAGTGGTATATATATATATAGTAAGGAAATCTTTTTTTATAACTAAGGGCAAATAAGGAAAACTAAGGTTTTATGGGAATGGGTATTTAAAGGAAAAATTAGACTGATGATCCCCATAACCTTTTTACAAAAAAAGAGCAGCCACGCTTTTCCTCTCTTCTACGCATTCAAGGAGAGAGTTGAGGGTTGGGAGAGTTTCACCAATAACTGAAGCAACTCTTGGTGATTTTCAGATCAGACGGAAGATTTGGAACCGTTGTGAAGGGAGCAACGATTGGTTACCAGTTTGGTTGGCAAAGCTGCAGGCTTTTGTTGAGGTTTTGATCAGTTTCTGCGGCTGCAAATAGGTAAGGAAACTATCTCTATGATCTCAAATGTCTTTTATAAGGTTTAGATGAAATTGTAGGGTGTTTTGATGCTAGATTGATGAGTTTATGGATTGGTCATTGACCATAAGTGCCATGATATGTTTAGACATGTTTTTCCGAGTCCTACGTGTTGTTCTTGCTTTGTGGTTCGGTTTGGAATCGTTTTGGAAATCGCATGATGAAGAAGGTTAGGGTTCTAGTCGAACCCAGGTGGACGAGCGTGCCTGGCCTCTGGGACGGGCGTCTATTTGGGGCACATTTCGACGAGCGCCTGGCCTTTCGGGACGGGCGTTTGAAGTGTTGTTTTACATTCGAGATTGAAACTCGCTTTTTAGGTGGACGGGCGCCTCAGGTAAGGTGGACGGGCGTCCATCTTTGGACGGGCGCCCATTAAGTTTCAGACGGGCGTCTAGAGCCTTAAACGGGCGTCTAGCTAGTTTTGTCCTTCTTTCTTTGTTGGGTGTTGTTCAGCCCTATAAGCATGATTTAACTTTATGAAACCTTTAAACATGGTATGTTAATACTGTATAAACTTGAACAAGCCTGAATTGAGCTTCTGATTCGTTCAGTTAAAACACCGAATGTACTCTTAAAGGAGTTGAAGTTCGGATCCGCCGGAAGAGCATGATAGGCTTGTGCTTTGATGAGTTAGTATTCATCAATGTCTCGTGTAATTGCTAGGACTTGTCCGTGTCTAGTGGTTCAGGAAGAGAGTAGTTTGTGTGAGGAGATTATTTGAAAGCACTTAGGTGGCTAGTTAATCACCCTAATAATCAACGTACTTGACTAGTAAAAGATTAAACAACATGTATCTCTTGGCTAGGCACCAGGCTAAATCGCGATGCATGTGCTACCTCTGAAGGTGGAGGAACTCTGTAGGTCAATGACCCTAAGTACAGAGGGACTCTGCTGAGACGCGCAAGCTATCGGAGTCTACCTTTTTCTAGACTTCGTGGGTATTGGTGTGATCCACTAATATGTTGCAAAAAAAGAGTGTTCCCGAGGTAGAAGAACTCCGTGAGTCATAATGACCCTAAGTACGGAGGGACCCTGCTGAATGGATGCGCGTAGTGCCCTTGAGTGCGGTTGTAACATAGATAAGCTAAGTAAGAACGTTTAGTCAATTTGGGTTGATGGACATGAAATGAACCATAGGTTGAGTCGGTCTCACATAAACAACCAATTTAATTAAATATCTTTTCCTTATAAACTATAGTTGTTATCATAGCTTCTCTTTCTTATTAAGTACGTTGTACTTACCTCAAATGCATGTTTTCTATGTGTTTGGGGATGAGAAGACGAACAGGTTTTCGAGGAGGAGTTGGACGACGACGTTTGACGGCGCTCGTTGAAGACTTATCATTTTCAAGCTTTACTTTTACACTTGGGTTACTTTTGAAAATTTTGAGGTAGACTTTTGGTCTTTCGAGACTTGTAGCACTTTCCTTTTGGGATTTTTCGTACATTCTCAAATGTAATAAATTTACATTTCCGCTTTTAGATTTCCTTTTCTATTCTTAAACGTTTAGAAATTTTATACCCGAGTTTTTGCTTCCGTTTGCTTTAATTTGATACGACGTAGTAGAGGCTTACGTATAAAGTGAATTTATTTTTATTTTATACGTGCCGAACGTTTCGTTTCCGGATAAGGACTCGGTTTCCGGGAACGGGGCGTTACATGCTACCCATGACCTTATAGTAATGGTCCAAGCACTATGCCATTTAAGCTAAAGTTTCAATCTATATATTATATCACAAATTATTACTTATGCAACATATTTCTATCCCATTGTATTATATTCAAAATCAAACATATCATACCAGCCTTTTAAACCAAAAAAATGGTACTACTTGTATGTTTTGATTGGGGAATGTGGCAAGTGGTCACACAACACAAAGCAATCCATATATTGTACATAACATAACGTGCCGTGTGTATTAATCCGTGACATACCTATCTACTATTAAGAGCCAAAAATACTCTCCTCTCCTGCGTCCACGTCGGCGGTTTGTAATCTATCTACTATTAAGAGCCAAAAATACTCTCCTCTCCTGCGTCCACGTCGGCGGTTTGTAAGAGTAATTTAGGGACTGACACGTGTCCCTTTTTATAACATTTTTTTGTTTTTGTTTTTTTGTTTTTCCCCATCGTATCAATTGTTGCGTGAAGGAGAAAGAAATGGACGGCTCTAGCAGGAGAGGACGCCGGCCTCTAGGTGGTTTCAGCTTCCTAGGGTTGCTAAGCTGGAAAAGGAACAAGAGAAGGGATTGGGGCTGTGTATTATCCATTTGAAATATGGAGGATTTTGGTGCTATATCCGGCAGTTCTTGTGCTTTCTTCTGATTTACATCAGATTTCTTCCTCAGAAATTGCTTGATGGCGGTTGGTGGAGTGAGGTGGCTTGGATCCGGTTTTTACCCAACGGTTGTTGCACATTACTTGATGCTTGATCAGGTATCAATTGTTAGGGACCGGGCAATACATTAATCCGCAGACAAATTCTAGGTTTCTGTATCCTTTCTGCCTTTTTATATTTCCAGTCTGTTAAGATACCATTTCCTTTCTTCCTTCTATTGCAGAGCAACTGGTGCAAGTGCCAATTACTGCTGTTCTACTACAGCAGTTAATTGGATAGGTATCTCCAGGTTATTTCTGGTTTTATCCTCTGGTTTTTGCACACTATGTTTGGCTTGTTAGTCTTTCCATTTGAACGTGAAGGGAGATTACTCTTGTATGTCCATTTATTTGTTGTTACCTTCTATTTACCTGATCCGCAACACAAATTGTTTTTTGAAAGGCTATTGTAGGCAATGGAAATGGAATTGGAAAGATCTTTTGCTCACAGAGAGATGTTGATTTATTTGGCAAATAAAACCGTCAAATTGTTTGCTAACCAAACCTGTGTTGGTGTACAGTGGTAACAATGTGTATTTTGCCATGAAATTAGACTTCAATCTTGGTTTAAGCCTGAGTCTCTACCTTCTTCACATGGCAAGAATGTCAGGTGTCACTATTGTTCAATCTCCTTAATGAATGTTTTACTGCACATTGTGCTAATGATTATCTGCTGTTAATTACCGGGATTTTTAGCAGTTTACCACTGCTTCTGGGTGGTATTTGTGAGAATACCACCCAAGGCAAAAAAAACTGATTTTGATTATTTTCTACGTTTTTCCACCTTTGTGCACGATCTTGTAAACCCTATTGGGTTCTCAAAGGGTTTACAAAAACACATCTAAAACGCGAAAATGGGAGTGGTAGATCGACAACACAGTGGTAGTCGCACAAATAGGCTCCCAAATTAGTGGTAGATCGGCAAAGCTCCCGTTAATTACCCAGACTAGAAAAAGTATACAGCTATGAAACCCATCTCAAATACACACATCTCATTCTCAATTCATCTTCGCCTTTACGGCTCCGGTCATCTAATCTAAAAGCCATAAGTTGACAATTGTAGTCAGAAAACCGGTGCTCTATAATTTCCTTTGGATCTTTAGTTTGAATCTGGTGTAGAATTTAAAGTCGAGGAGATGTCAAAGCAGGTTAGAAGAAATTGGTGACCACCGTACGATGGTAGATTTGGAGATATTTGGATGACGAAGGGATTACATGATGGTTCTTGGTGGAAATTAATTCAGCTATGCCCTTCTATTTTGGTAAATTTACGATTCCGTTTCTTATGCATACTAACCACTACATATTGAAACCTTGAAGTCATTTGCACACAATGTTTTCTCCTTTTTAAAGCGATTCAGGAAGAGATATATAAAAACAGTTTGCTTCACCTATTCCTCCTTCATCGCCTTTTGATTCCTCAATTTATCCCATCCATTGTTTATTTCTAAGCAATTGATGAATCTCTCAATAATGGTTTATTCATTTATTCCGGTATTATCAGAATAAAAAATGGTGCTTCAGCGATCCTCATCATAAACAACCAGACATGTTTTTCTATTCTTTCGTTTTGCTTTCTTACTGATTATGGACTAGATTTATGTTCTGTTGGTTTCAAGACATGTTACTTAGTAGCTTAGTTTTGTACCTTGTACGGTCAAATTTACGGGATACCTGTTCGGTTTTGGACGTCTTTATTGACATCACAGTGACAATAGACTTTCTTGTAGTCGGTATGAAAGTCATTTATAGAGGGGAATAGGAACCGGTTGATTGTTTTCGGTGTGGTGCCATAGTAATAGCACCGTGGTGTCACTAAAGGCGCCCTTCTCTCTTTTATTTCGGAACTCTTTAAAGCCAACCACACATAATTTCTTCAGAACACCACAACAACCACTGAGGAGGCCCTTCATTTGCACCATACTTAACTAAACATTCGACTTTCCGAAGGTCAATTGTGAAGATTGACCTTTTAAAATCAACTTTCCATCATTACCTGCTTTATACATTTGTTGAGTTCCTTGATGTCTTTTGGAACTATTCAAGATGGTTTGTGAACTTAACGAAACCGATATTGTTATTGGGATACCTGTTGTTATGCTTCCGCAAGATGCAGTTGCAAGTTTGGTTGCAAAGGTGAGGAACAAATCTGTCGGTATGCATTCTCTCTGAATTTTGTTTGCCGCTTGGGCCTGTATTGTTTTGCAGTTTGAGTGCAGAGAAAGACAACAATATTGAACATGTTCAGAGCCAAAAAAGCTCTCCTCCCATGCGTCCACGTCGCGTTTTTTTTAAAACGCTTTTGCGCTTGACACGCCTCCCCTTTTGTTCATTTATATTACCCTTTCTTTTTTGCGTTTTAAATTAAATACATATATGCCAGAAAATATCTCGGACAGCTGGTTCTTCTACACTTTTACGGGCTTTCTCTTCCTCCACAAACTCTACACCTACGAATCCGGATCCTCGGCTTTGAAGAGCCTGACTTTTCTCAGCTTTGAGGACGTGGCCAAATCACGTCCGCTCATTTCAGTCACCTACATCAATTAATCTCTGACTCCATTAAACCCACTCCTTCCTTCATTCTTCTTCTCCACAAATTAATCCTCACCCACGTTCTCCTTCCTAAAATCCTCAAATACTTTTCCCCTGTACTTCCAAATTGCAACCATTTAAATCAAGGTTGAAGATCAACGTTGAATTCAAATTCATCTACAAATTGAATCAATTGATCAAGGGATTTTAAATATTGTACTGAAATTTTTTTTTTCACCCTAGCCACAGTCCTCTCCTTTTCCTCCGGCGAAAAACTCATTTCTCCGATTTTCGTGGTCCTTTTGATTATCACTCTACTGCTTTTCACAGGTAATACATTTTATTTCGTTTTTATCATTTATTAGGGTTGTTGAGAAATGTTTTCGTTCACTGGAGTACAATTTGAGTAGTATTGTCTCCAAAATTACTACTATCTGTAAAATATCACTTAAATGATAAAACAATTTTATTGATGCCGAAAACAATAAGTCAATAACGAGCAGATGAAGAGGAAAAACAGCATAAGTAGCCTTTGGCATATGTATTTCTTGTTTTCTGGTGAAATTGTGATATGGGCTTTGAGGAATTTAGGACTTGTTATGGAAAGCAATGATTTTGAAAACGCCTTTACCAGCGGCCTTAAGAGCACAATGTGTGATCGTTTTTTAACTATTGGATTCACCTCTGTGATTATTTTGTATGCTTCTTGCGTTGAAGTTAATGGATTATGCGATGAGTACATGTTCTAGGACGAATTAGGTCAAATCAATAACGAAAAATTTGGGTGAAAAAGGGGCGACTGATGGAAAGTACACGAAGCCTTTTACATGGTGGATTATGTTGATCGAAAGCTTTTACCCGGTGAGTATTTTTGGTCCTTGTACTCACCAAACTTTGTATTTCACTCCTCAGATTTTCTCAGTTCAAGCAACCGGTCAAAAACTGCTTTTGCAGGTTTCCTCCATTCTATTTATTATGTGTGCATGCATATTTATTTCCTGCTGTAAACGTCCTTCAGTCTCTGTTTGAATTGATGTGTTATTAGTTGAAATTTATTAATGTGAGTTCTGTATTACTGTGTTCTCTTTATTTATTATGTATGCATGCCTATTTATTCATGTTGGGAATGTACTTCATCCTCTCTTTTTTCTGCTCTGTTTGTTGGAATTAGTGGCGTTGGCTTGTGCATCTAAATAGTTAATGTATTCCATATACGGTTTTTTTTTTTTTTTTCAAGAACCTTCAATCGGAAGAAGCTACCATGCTTAAAAAAAAGGTTTTTGTTGTTTTGAGCATAGTTGTATTTGTCTAAAAATTGTCTTTTTTTTCTCCTTTTTTCCTAATGTGTTCCATTTGTACTCCACTTTGAAAAGATTTATAAATATTTTCTTGACATGTCTGATGTCTGCAAAGTATAAACTTACAAGATTGTATGGGGTGAAATAATGCTCCACACTTTCGTATGCATTTATGGCCAAAGTGAATGTGTTTGTGTTGATACTCAGTTTACTGCTTTGGTCAAGTGTATGTTGAGAATAAGAGGTGCATAATCTTGGTCAAGTATATGTTGAGAATAAGAGGTGAATAATCTATCACCTTTTTATGCATTTTTGTGTAACAAGAATGTTATTTTTCTATGGACTCTCCTTTTTTTTTATTGTTATCCTTATTATTATTATTATTGTTATTTATTGTTTGGTGTTGGAAGCTAGATGTTATCTTCAACTTCAAGCTACTTCATTATATTCGCAGTTGCTCAATCTTGAATAGTTTTTGGCTGTGGCGGACCATGATTGGCTGCATTTATGTTTGCTACATTGAATACGACTGGAACATTTGTATTGTTTGGAATTATCCTAATTTGTTTTCAAATGTGTTGGTTACAAGTGAATTAAGAAGGATGAAAGAGAGGAGATGGGGAGCAATAGGAATAGCAGTGACCGGTAGAAAAGTTTTTGATTAGTGAAGGATTAAAGAGACTAAAGGGATTGGATGAGACACTTGATATGCAAGGACACCTTGTGGAAATCGGCGAATGCCGATTAGTTCATCTTTATCAGATTGTGTGAAATCGCAAGCCGAAGCGAGGGATATTTGGAGCCTATATTTTTGTCAGTCTCTTCATCTCAAATTAACAAAAGCATCTGGTATGAATTTGCTGCAGTTTGAAGTTCGCCCCAGTAATTTGCCTTTTTATTAGTAGTTGCATTCCAATTGTGCGTAGAGAGTGAAACTTAATCCATTGTTGATGTATTGAATTCACCGTGTTGATTCACTATAAGCAGAGCAATGCACACATTATATAACGACAACATCACTACCTTTGCACACTAATTCTTCTTTTCGTTTCAGGTTGTTTCGCATTGTTACTTATTCGTTAATTGCTGGCATAGTGGATTCAATGTGTTGATTAACTTATAAACAATGAATTCACTATGCTGGTTCACTAAATGAACAATGAATTCACTGTGTTGAATCGGTACATGAATAATGGCTTTGTGTTTTTCAAATTAACAACTGCTTGTGTTTGGTGTTGGATGTGGTTATGTGGATGGGGCTTACATTGACTATGGTCATATACTGTAACCATTAAAGAAACAAGAAAAAAAATTCCAAAGCATCAGACTAATGGATTGTCCCACAACAGGTTTGAAGAATTATTGTGAAAGATTGAAGCTTATATGTATGTCCCTGCATTGTTTGGAGTTATTTGTTGGTTATTAATTTCCAGTTTTTTTGGGCCTTTTTTTCCATTTTAATATAGGTGATTGAAAAACCCAAATAGAATCTGCACTTTCACATTATTATAGATAGATATTTAGCAGTTTGTACCACGGCATATTGGGCACGCCGTGCCTTGCACGGCGTTACCGTCTACTAGTACCCTAATATAAACGTTTTAATGAGAATCTCGGATGGCAAAGTGCTTGGACCTCTTTTATAAGGCATGGGTTTTTTTTTTTTTTTTTTTAAGTAAATGGAGGAGAAATGGGACCCCACAGCCACGTAAGATTCAACGTGGAAGCCTAATGGTAGCTGTGTAAGTGTTTTTAAAATATTCCGGGGCTCAGTCATCTATTTCCGGTATTTAGAATAAGAGAGAATCATTTTCTTCATTGATTTTTGGTGAATACAAGGATGGACATTTATATAGCATTGCTGACAATATGAATATAATTAATGCTAAAGATTACAATTAATTACGAGATATTCTTGGCATCTTCTAGAGAATCGAGCCGAGTCACGGTTCGTTAATTACTTGTTCCAACACCCCCAGGCAATCCCATGGGTACCGTGGAGACATGAAGATTGATCTTCAAGGCTTGAAAGCGTGGTTGGCGAAGTGGTTTAGTGAGGATATCAGCCAACTGGTCAGTGGTGGACACATAGCCGATTTGAACAAGTTTGCGGGCGACAAGCTCACGAACATGATGGACATCAATCTCAATATGCTTGGTGCGGGCATGAAAGACAGGATTGGCAGCAAGGTAGGTAGCACCAACATTGTCACACCACAAGATCGGGGGAGGCATGCGAGGAAAAGGAAGCTCGCGAAGGAGGGAGAGAAGCCATTGAACTTCTGTGGCGGCAGTGGAGACGGCTTTATATTCGCCTTCAGTGCTGCTCTTGGCCACGGTAAGCTGTTGTTTGCAAGACCAGCTAATAAGATTAGTACCGAGAAAAATGCAGTAGCCGCCAACAGAGCGGCGATCATCGGGGTCAGTTGCCCAATCAGAATCCGAGTAAGCATGGAGTTGGGTCGGGGAAGAAGCCGAAAGTAGGAGCCCATCAGCAGAGGTTCGGGTAGCGTAAGATCCATTTGACAGCTTGCCAATGATCGGTGGTAGGGGCATGCATAAACTTGCTAACTTTATGTACAACAAATGCAATGTCGGGCCGAGTGTTACTGAGGTACTGGAGGCCGTCTACAATCATACGATATAGTTGAGGATTTTCAAAAGGAGCACCCTTGTACCGAGAAAGAGGTGGAGAGACGGCCATAGGTGTAGGGCATGGTTTGGATTCTTGCATGCCAGCTTTAACGAGTAGATCAGTGATGTATTTTTGTTGAGATAAGTAAAGACCGGCTTCGGTGCGATGAGCTTCAATACCCAAAAAGTACGAGAGAGGCCCCAAATCCTTTACGGGAAAGGTAGCGGAGAGAGAACGAATCAAGTCAGAAACAACTTGTGACGAGGACCCGGTGATAATAATGTCGTCCACATAAATAAGCATAAGTATGTATGTCCCCTGATGATGATAAATATAAAGTGATGAATCTGCCGAGCTAGGAGAAAAACCAAAGTGAGTCAGTCTTTGAGTAAAACGAGAAAACCAGGCATGTGGAGCTTGCCGCAGGCCGTATAAACTCCGGTTCAATTTACATACATGAGCGGGATAATCAGGATGAGCATAACCCGGTGGCTGCATCATGTAAACAGTCTCGGCAAGAAAACCATGGAGAAAAGCATTTTGTATATCTAATTGCCGGATGGGCCAATTATGAGTGAGAGCGAGTGAGAGCGTGCGAATGGTAACGGTTTGACAACCGGACTAAAGGTTTCATGAAAATCCACCCCTTCAGTTTGATGAAAGCATTTGGCAACGAGCCGCGCCTTGTAGCGCTCAATTTGTCCCTGCGAATTTCGTTTGATGCGATAGACCCATTTACAACCGATAATATTAGCAGAAGGTGGAGCGGGGACAAGGGTCCACGTATTGTTGTTAACAAGAGCAACAAATTCATCTCGCATGGCGGTGCGCCATTCGGGATAGCGCGAGGCCTCGGTGTAGCTGGTGGGTTCGGTGAGAGGGGGGGGGGGGAAGTGTTTAAGTGAGCACGGGGTGGGGGGGAGGAGATAAAATCATCGGGTAAGTGTTTGGGTTTCAGGGATTGGGTACGGGAACGGGTTGTCATTGGGTGGGCGGGAGGTTCATTTTCTGGTGGGCCGGCCAAGGGAGGGGAATTATCCGGGGCTGGTTGTGGGCTGTGTTCATGGGTCGAGCTGGGGGGTGAGGGAGAGATACAGGCCTGTTGCGGTGAGTTTGGGGATGGAGAATTATGTGAGGGCGGTGATGGGTTGTTGGGCTGGGGACTAGGTGGGGCTGAGGAAGAAGGGTGGGACGGGCTGGACAAGGTGAGAAGAATGGATTCTGGAGTGTGGGTAGTGGGCTGGGTCGGTTGTGTTGTGTAGGGAAAAACAGATTCGTCAAAAATTACGTGACGAGAAATAAAAATACGACCTGTAGAGGCATCCAAACATTTATATCCTCCATGAATATCATTATATCCGAGAAATAAACATGCCTTGGAACGAAAATCCGTTTTATGACGATTATAGGGCCGAAGATACGGCCAACACGCGCAACCAAAAACCTTCAGATAATTATAATCAGGTAGACGACCATAAACACACTCATATGGACTTTTAAAATTCAAAACCTTGGTGGGCATGCGATTGATAAGATAAACTGCCGTAGTGAACGCATCTTCCCAATAGGGAAGAGGTAAATGTGAGTGAGCCAATAAAGTTAAGCCTGTTTCAACAATATGCCGATGACGGCGTTCAACGGCGCCCATTTGTTCGTGTGTGTGTGCACAGGTAAGTTGATGAGTGATACCATGCCGTGAAAAATAAGAGGTTAATTTTTGGAATTCACCACCTCGATCACTTTGAATAGCTTTTATTTTGGTGCCAAAAAGACGTTCAACAAGTGCTTGAAAATTGTAGAAGACACGTTCCACATCAGATTTAAGTGCAATAGGGTAAAACCATATAAACTTAGTGCAATCATCTAAAAAACAAACATAGTATCGAGAGACATAAATTGAAGCCTCGGCACAAGGCCCCCAAACATCTGAATAAATCAAATCCAAGGGTTTGCGAGAGGTAAAAAGGGAGGAAGATAAAGGAAGATGATGACTTTTAGCTAGTTGACAGTCTAAACAGACAGTGGAGTGGGAATCACGGGGAGGGGAAAAATTTATTTGACGTAAAATAATATTACTGATTCTAGAGGAGCAATGGCCGAGACGACGATGCCAATGAGTTGTGGAAGTACGAGTAGTGAGGCAAGAGGAGACGAGAGGTTGAGTAAAATGATATAAGCCGTCTTTGACATATCCTCTAAGACGGACCTGGCCCAAGTAGTCCTTCACAAGGAAATAAGTGGAGTGAAATTCAAACAAAACATCATTATCACGAGCAAAGTTTTGGACATAAAGTAAGTTATGTTGCAGGGAAGGAGTAAGAAGCACATTACGAAGAATAAAGGAATGAGAGGGAGTAGTTAAACTAGAATCACCAATATGAGTAATAGGCATACCAGTGCTGTTGCTAGCACGAACATTGTCATCGCCATTATAGGGAGTCGGAGGAGAGTTGAAGTTGTGCGGGTAAGGAGTCATGTGATGACTGGCACCAGTATCAGGCAGCCAGTTGGTTTGATCATAGGATGTACCTGCGAAATTAGCCATAGGAGGACGAGGGAAGGGACAAGGTTGCTATTTTGGGGCTGGGAGGGAGTAAAATTTGGGTCAAACCGGTGCCAACATGAAAGAACCGAGTGACCGAACTTACCACAGAGCTGGCATTGAATTGAAGGATTTGGAGATTTTTGCTGTTGAGGTCGAGAGCCATTAGATCGGCCTCGGCCCCGGCCACGGGAGTTGGAGTTGCGTCCCTTATTGTTGTGATAACGTTGATTGCTATTAGCAGAGGGGTGGGGCGTCGAAGAGGCAAGTGTGTAGTGGAGAGCGGCGTTGCAGTGCGGGAGAGCAAAGCGGCGTAATTGTTGTGATTGATGCGAGCTTCCATTGTCAACATCAAGGAAAAGACCTCTTCAACAGTAATATCCGAACGAGAACCAACCATGGCAACCAGCGCGTCATAGTCCGATCCTAAGCCGGCAAGAATGTAGTTAATGATGTCATCGGTTTGCAGTGGTTGTCCGACCAAGGCAAGATCATCAGTTAAGCGTTTTGACCGTCATAAAATACTCTGTAGCGGTGGAGCCTGCTTTTCGAGTAGTGGCGAGTTGCGAGCGGAGATGGATGATCCGAGCACGGGATTGCGAAGCAAAGCAGCGTTCAATGGCGGACCAGATTTCAGCAGAAGTTTTAGCGTGATAGACATGGGTGAGGACATCTTCTGAGAGCGAGGAGGTAATAGCGCTGAGTATTAAATTGTCTTGTTTTGTCCACTGTGGAAGAGCAGGGTTGGGGCTGCCATTGATGGTGGCAGGTGGTGTTGGAATGCTTCCATCGACGAACCCGTAAACTTCTTGTCCTTTTAAGTAAGGAACAATTTGGGCTTTCCAGATGGGGTTGTTGGTGCGGGTGAGCTTGATGAGGTTGATGGAGTTGGATGAGTTGAAGGAGGGGTAGGGATTGGATGGGGAGGAGTCGGCAGTGGTGGTGGTTTGAGAAGAAATGGTGGTCATGACTGAATTGGTTTTTTTTTTTTTTTTTTTTTGGAAATTATTATCGTTCAAATGCAGCTATTTTCTATATAGGTGCTGTGCTTGTTCACCATGGGCAAGCTGACGAGGAGAAGAGATGAATTAGGAGAAGGAGGAGAAAATTAAGGAGAAGGATCAAAAAATGAAATATTCAGATTTTGGGCGGTTTCAACCTAGTAGCTCTGATCGATACCATATTTAGAATAAGAGAGAATCATTTTCTTCATTGATTTTTGGTGAATACAAGGATGGACATTTATATAGCATTGCTGACAATATGAATATAATTAGTGCTAAAAATTACAATTAATTACGAGATATTCTTGGCATCTTCTAGAGCATCGAGCCGAGTCACGGTTCGTTAATTACTTGTTCCAACATCCGGCGATTAGGACGATTTTTTTAAACAAAAAACAACTTAGAGGCCATTTCCTCACCGGAGCAGGACTAAACCTTTAGTAGGTCGAGTTACAGGATCATTTTTCTAATTTTGCCCAAAATAAATGGTGTGAAACTTCGTTGATTTCCATTCATCAATAATGATTACAATTTATACAACAAAAAAGTGAAGATAAACTTAATTTAAAATTACAAACTAATCTAGTGCCTGGATTCCTTTTAGCTTCTTTATCCTCAGCATGTTTGCGTTTAATTTTAAACTTTTGTTTGCACCGTCGTTATGCTCTTCGGCTTTTGTATTTTCTTTATCTCTTCTCTTTTCAGGAACAAAAAATGTGTGTTTTGTTTTAAAAAAAAACATTTTTTTAATTTACACAATGTTAGAATTACCTCCTCGAACGAAAATGAAATATGCCTGCGTAAAAGCTGGGTTCGGCATGAAGATTCCAAATTTTGTGGAAAAAGTGCAGGGTAATACAATGCTAGGAGAGATGTGAAAATGGCTTGTCTATTCATTGATAATTGGTACAATATATACAAGAGTTTGATCTACCTAGAATCATCTAAATATAGTAGGTAAAGATTTACGGTCAATGAGTATCACCAATATATGCTGTGAATATTTCCTATAATTACATGATATTCTCTATTACGCCCCCTCAAGCTGGACGTCCGGAAGAGAGACCAAGCTTGACAACCAGTGATTGAAATGTCTGCTTCGATAAGGGTTTGGTGAGAAGATCCGCGAGTTGGTCCGGGGAGGATACATGAGTGACACGAAGCTTGCCCTCCTGAACTTGTTCCCTGATAAAGTGAAAGTCAATAGCCACGTGCTTCATGCGTGAGTGAAAAACCGGATTGGCACTGAGGTAAGTGGCCCCGAGATTGTCACAGTAAATGACCGGAGGAACAGAGGAAGAGTGTCCAACATCACGAAGAATGAATGTGATCCAATTAAGTTCAGCGGCAGTGTTAGCGACGGACTTATACTCTGCCTCGGTGGATGAGCGAGCAATAGATGACTGCTTCTTAGAGCTCCAAGAGATAAAGTTGTGGCCAAGATATACAACATAAGCACCAGTGGATGAGTAATTAGGGCGGTTACCCCCCCAGTCCGCATCCGAGAAGGCATGAAGTGTGAAGGGTGAATGGCGGTAAAGTTGAAGACCAAGGTCAATCGTCCCGACAAGATAGCACAGAAGACATTTGGCGAAGGACCAATGAGTACTTGTGGGCGCATGCATAAATTGTGCCAATTTATTGACTGCAAATGAGACATCAGGGCGAGTGAAATGCAAATATTGAAGGCTACCAATGAGGGACCGATAAATAGCAGGGTCCGGCAGGGGATCACTCGGGTCTTCGACTAAGGACGGGATGTCTGTTTGCATGGGAGTGGGACACGGCTTGGCCTCAAGCATATTATTCTTAGCGAGAATATCATAGATATAGCGCCGCTGTGATAAGAGAAGGCCATCTGTATTAGGGGTGACCTCAACACCCAAAAAGAAATGAAGATCACCGAGGTCTTTAACAGAAAACCGAGTGGAAAGCGTGGTGATGAATTGTTCGACTGCAGCTGGAGCACTCCCTGTAATAACCAGATCATCCACATAGACAATGATATAAATAGTAAGTGTAGCTTGCGTATATATAAAAAGAGAGGTATCGGAGTGAGAGTTGACAAAGCCATAGTGAAGAAGAAACTGCTTTAATTCTTGGTACCAAGCACGGGGTGCTTGCTTGAGCCCATAAATAGCCTTTTTAAGACGACAAACGTAAGATGGATATTGAGAATCAATAAACCCCTGCGGTTGGGCCATGTAGACGGTCTCATTGAGGTTCCCCTGCAAAAAGGCATTATTAACATCCAGTTGGCGGAGAGGCCAACCATGAACAAAAGCAATAGTAAGGAGAATCCGAACGGTTGTGGGTTTGACCACCGGGCTAAACGTGTCATAATAGTCAATGCCCGGGTGCTGAGTAAAGCCCTTAGCAACGAGGCGAGCCTTATGGCGATCAATCGAACCATCTGCATGTCGTTTAAGACGAAAAATCCATTTACATGCAACACCATTGTATCCCGGATCAGGGGGAACAAGGTCCCATGTGTTATTACGAATTAACGCATCATACTTATCACGCATGGCAGCCAACCAAGAAGGATGATTAAGAGCTTGTTTGACCGTGTGAGGTTCAACATTGTCGGAGACCGTCATATGAAGATTGAGCTTTTGGACGGGCTTGTGAATACCATGCTTGGATCTGGTGGCCATGGGGTGCATGGGTCGGGAAGTGGTTGTGAGTGGGTCAATGGCGGGCTCAGGGGGTGGTGTAGGTAGGCCTAGGGAGATAGGGGCCGAGGGGGTTGGGGTGGAGGAAGGTGGGTTGGGGGCCGAGGGTGTTGTGGGAATAGAGAGGGAGCCAATCCAAATAGTGGAGTCAAGGGGTTCGGGTGGGTTTGTGGATGTACGGGCAGAGGAAAAAATGTTCTCGACAAATTTGACATGACGCGAGGTATAGACACGGGAGGTGGATGGGTCTAGGCAGTAATATGCACTCTGAGTGAGGGAGTATCCCAAAAAAATACAAGGTTTAGAACGAGAGTCTAATTTATCACTCATGTAGGGGCGAAGCCAAGGATAGCAAAGACAACCAAAAGTACGGAGTTTCTTATAATTAGGGGAGGAGCCAAATAATTTCTCATACAGGGAGCTCATAGAGAGAGTAGGAGTTGGCATACGATTGATAAGGTAAACAGCTGTGGCAAAAGCATACCGCCAATATTCGACATGCATAGAGGTTTGAGTTAGTAGTGTGAGGTCAGTTTCAACAATATGTAAGTGGCGTCGTTCGGAATAGCCACTGTGTTCGGGTGTGTGTGGTGGGGTAGTGAGGTGTGTAATGCCAGAGTCAGATAAAAAAGAAGTAAGGCCAATATATTCGCCCCCATTGTCATAATATAGTATTTTAATGGTGGTGTTGATGTATTATTTTTATATGATTAAATATACGTTATATTATTATGTTTTATTAACGAATTCTATATAAAATATATGAAATTATGGTATAAAATGTTAATCTTTATAATTTAGAGTAGTTAATAGTAATAATAATAAAAAGTTGTAATTTTGTACCGATTTTAGTAAATCGGAGTGTCGTGTCAGATTTACGTGGGTATTTGTGGTATTTTATTGCAGATTTATAAACCAAGACCCCAAGAATCGACATATTGAAGTTTAACCATATCTCTGGAATGATTTAGAGAGTGCCACGGGCTTAAATGATTAATTGAATAGCTTAAGTGGACAAGTGGCCAATCAATCTGGATAAGTAATAATAGAGAAATGTCTTCGACAAACGAATGGCTCATCAAAACAACATTTTCAGAGAAAGTGTTCTTCACGAAAGTTGTAGATTTTCCGAGAGCTTTCCAATGCAATTTAAATTATGAAGATTGAGGTCTACAACTTAAACGGTGATCAAGTGGCTAATCGATTTGGATTAAGAAAAATCCCGTAAAAGCTTCGGGAGAACACGAGGTTATCAAGAAGGCGTTATCGGAGAAGAGTCCTTCATGAAAGTTGTAGAGTTTCTCGAGACCTTAATTTTGGCATTTCGTTTGCAATTTTGAGGGCCGTAACTCGAGATATGAATTTTAGAAGTTTAATAATTATATATAAAAAAATAATATCTTCACCGCACATCTTTGAAGAGATCAAGTCGATGGGAGTAATCATTAGTCCGGACCGAGCCGGCCTAATACGGACCGTCCGGCCTTGAGACCTTTGCCTATATAAGGAATGCATCAGAGAACAGATCGAAGTGTACCAAATATATATATACATCTCATATATATATATATCTCCTCTCTTTCTTTCCTTTTCTTTTCTTTTTAATTTTTAGTTGTAGTTGTAAATAAGGCCTTACGCCGTAATAATGTAGTTTTAGTATCGTTATAATGCTCGGGAAAATCTCGGAAGTCGGTTTGCTAAAGAAGTTGTAATGTCCGGAAAATACGATTTCTGAATCAACTGCCGTATTCGGGTAACTTTTCTTAAGTATTTATGTTTGTTTTTATATTTTTCGTTGTTATAATGTTTTTAGGCTAAATATACTACTGGCCAAAACTATGTAATCGGTTTTATTTCGATCTTTTCGTTAAAGAAATGTTGTTAAGTTAAAATGACTAAAATTGAGTTAATTGAATCTTTTTCTATTTTGATCGTATTCGTATTGACATATTTAACCGATGATGTGATCCGTGATCGAATCAGATTCGAAAATGCCCGAGGACTTGACTGAAGGCACCAATAAGATGAGCACCGCGACCCTTGGCTAACCTGTAGCCAAAAACCTTGGTATAATGGACACCCACAAGGTTCGCTCACAACCTCGATAAGTCCCGTTTGGAATCCACCAAAACCAATGTGAGAAAACTCACCAAAGCTTAAAAGCTTCAAATATAATATATCAAAATTTGTCTGATGATTACAATGACTCTTAATGCCTTTATATAGGCTACAGACTCCAAGACTAATTGCTAATTTAGCAATGTGGGACAAAATAACCATAATTAAAAATAATAACAAAAATAAAATACTATCTAACCAATGTGGGATAATAAAAGATAACTAAAATAAATAAAAGACTCCAAATAAATTTGACAAGTTTCTTCTCGATGGGAATCACATCATTCCCTCCCGGTTGGAAAGGATTCGACCTCGAATCAGAAGGATGTCGTAGAAAGCAGCAACAAGGACAAAACAGGCCGAACGAATAACAAGCACCAATGAGATGCCTGGATCAAATACAAGGCGTAAATACGGCTTCAAATCACTAGAGCGTCGATCTAATGATGAATACATCACCAAGGAAACCAATGCATAGTCATGTCGTGAGTGCTCAATGCAAATAATGTTCTCTGGAGCAGCAACATAATCATAGGGATGAGAATCTGTATAAACGGCAAAAGGATCAATGAAAGTGTGCTCTGGTTTGCCACCAATGTCCACCGGAACAAGAACATCCATAGGCAAAGTAGGGCCTGGAGTGGGCAGATCAAATAACTCAGGGTGGACCTCAACTGGATGATCATCATGTGCCTGAAAAGAAGACACAATAAAACTCGAGCAAGTAGTCGGTGAAGTAGGACCAACTTCACCATTTGCCTCGGGGATCGCCTCTGCCACTATCGACTCTTGGACTACCTCCACTAATTTTGCTCCAACAACCACCTCCTCTCGAGTGCTAACAATCTCCCCGGTGTCCTCTACAATCTTTTGAGGGATACTAACATTCACCTGGTCGTCCGTAGGTGATGTCTCACGTAAATTACGTATTTTCTGCCATAGATTAGGGCAATCATAATAGTGATGATCACTCACATGACAATGACCGCAATAAACAGAAAACAGCTCTGTAGAAGTCTTCTTAACCATATATGTACCACCACGTGTACCTCTATTACCACGATTACTTCTACCACTGCGGTTATCTCTACCACCACGATTAGATTGCTTAGTTACTCCCTTTAACATATTCTTCATCTCACCCATCATATCATCAAAACGTTGTTCTATTTTCTTCAAATTCTGATTCATCATATCATCAAAATTCCGATAATAGACATCCATAGGACTCTCTTTTGACATTACTCAAGGTCTAACTTCACCAATAAATAGCACACGGCAAGTATCCAGAATGTCCAAACAAGAAAATATCCGGCAAGGATTTTTTTTGGAATGATCGAACACAGTTTTGTTTTGTTTTTATTTTATTTTAAATAAATCAGAATAAAAAAATGCCAAGCAGGGAAAACAATCAAGATGCGCAATTGCAGGAAGAATTTTTTTTTTTTTTGAACTTAACAATCCACCAATCGGATTGGGAGACCGGACAGGAAGCCTCAATCAATATTAACAAGCAACAAGCAGCAATGAAGGACCGACTTGGGTGAATGAGATTTTTTTTTTTGTTTTTGTTTTGTGAGAGGTGTACTAGAAATCACGGATGTGATAAATCTCACACCTAGGGTGTGAAACACACGTCCCAAGTTGAGGTTGGTTTTTTTTTTTTTTTTTGGCAACCAATCGAATGTAAAAGAAAAAAAAAAAAAAAAAAAAATCAAATATCAGTCACGAATTTCTGGAATTGTTTTGGTTTGTGTTTTTTTTTTTTTGGGTTGATCTAGGGTCGGCTGCTTCTTGGGAGGGTGTCGCCGTTTTTTTTTTTTTTTTTTTTTTTTGGAGAACAGGAAGGAAAAAAAAAGACGCAGGAAATAAAGGAAAAGAAAAACAAGGGATATTTGGATACCAAATCTGTCTCTTTCACGATACTAACTGATGTGATCCGTGATCGAATCAGACTAAAACGCCCGAGGGACTGGATCAAGGCACTAATAAGATGAAGATCGCGAATTTTGGCTAACCTGTAGCCTAAAAACCTTGTGATATAATGGACACCACGAGTTATTTCACAACTCGATAAGTCCGTTTGGAATCCACTCAAAACCAACGTGAGAAACTCACCAAAGCTTAAAAGCTTCAAATATAATATATCAAAATTTGTCTCGATGATTACAATGACTTTAACGCGCTTTATATGCGCTTATGATTTCAAGACTAATTCTTAATTTAAGAATGTGGGACAAAATAACCATAATTAAAAATAATAACAAAAATAAAATACTATCTAACCAATGTGGGATAATAAAAGATAACTAAAATAAATAAAAGACTCCAAATAAATTTGACAAGTTTCTTCTCGATGGGAATCACATCAACCGATCTGAGGAATTCATAATCTAATTATGAATTGACGCCATAAAGTCGAGGATATGAGATAAAAGATAAAACGGAGGAGGTAAAATTGGCCGTGTGAATAACGTGATAACGGAATCCGATTTCCTATCCGGGGTAAATTTGTTTTGGGAGAAATGAATTTTATTATAATTTGTACTCGAGATCGTAATAATGTTAAATCATCGCTTTAATTGAAACTTAAACCGGAAAGTTAAATCGTCCGGCTTTGACAACCGGAGCCTTTAAAATAAAATTGACCGCTTGTGAACGGAATGACTCCTTTTATCTAAAGGTAGATTTGTACTCAGGACTGTTCAGATTAATTCGTTTACCGTAATGATTGTGGACCTTGGATCGATGCAATGGACATATGACAATTTCATACATTTCGTGTGAGGAGGAATTGTTTACCTCGAGAGTGCACCGCTTCACTTACTCAAATGGACCTAAAATAAAAGGAGTGATCGAACACATTTCAATTAATCGAAAAGATCGTATAAACCAATTATATAAGTTTTGGCCGCTTTCTAAAAATATCTGTTTAATACATTGGTACCTATATATTTATATCTATATATATACTTTGCAATTTATGTACATCTATATATATTTATATATCTATATATATTATATTAGAATAACTTTTAAATTACGTATTTATTTTATGTTGGCTAGAATAGTAGTGATACGTGTTATAAAATTGCGATTTAGATCGAGTTAATAGCGACTCTTTGGTGTTTAACCACACGTAAAAGTAATTACCAAGTTCCACGAGGATTCGACACTCGACTCACCATACTAGCACCACAATTTGACCCGGTATACACTGCCGGTTAGGATCTGTATAGCCTAGGTAATGTCCGTCGCCTTTTCGGCGCCGTTTCCAGGGTTAGGTTTAGGTCTGTCAGCAATTTTGGCGCCGTTGCCGGGGAACGTCGCTAATTTCTTTTTATGTGTCTATGGTTACTACTTGTATTAGCTTAAAATTCTCGAGAATAAGTCAACACTTTTCTTATCTCATTTCTATTTTATTTTTCGTTGGTTGTTACCTTATAGGTAAATTACCAATTTTTACTACTATCAATTTTTAGTTATTTTCTATTTTCGTTAGTTGATGACCAGAAGTGGTAAGGCCCCTCTCACTCCTTATAAGCCTGACATAAACACTTACGAAAGGCAGTTAAGAGTAGAGAGTAAACGCGGTCATACTAGTCAGGGAAATCCTGACCAAGAATCATCTTCAAACAGAAATACGAGAATGGCTGAAATCAGTGATGAAACACCTGAACAAGGGCTGGAACATGCTCTAGGGCATGGACAAAACCTTGTTAACCCTAATAATAATAATAGAAATAATCAAAATCGGAACCGAATAATCGTAATAATCCACCAAACCCGAGACTCATCTCGTGATCAAACCGTAAGAAGAAACCGGACTAATAATCCCATACTTTTACCTAATGAAGGAGCGAATAATTTCAAATTAAATCTCATCTTTTGGTTTAATTGACGCAAGAGCCCAATTCTAGGAGAGGATGATGAAGATCCACATCATCATCTCTATCTTTTGAAGAAGCTGTGCAATCTGACCAAAAGTCAAGTGCTCATAAGGAATTAACGAGGATGACTATGTTTCCTTTTTCTTTAAAAGGACGAGCTCGAGATTGGTTTATGTCTCTTCCACATCATTCACTTACAAGTTGGGAGGAGATTCAAAACTGAATTTCAAACAATATTTCACTCTCAGGACGAAATTTGGAATTAAAAGTCGAGGTTGCTAACTTTAGACAAGGATCCGAGGAAACTCTTGGGAATGCGTGGGAAAGGTTTAAAAATTGTTAAGAGGCGTGTCCCGATCATGGTTATTCCTTAGATATGCAAATTCAACTCTTACGTCAGTAAATTGAGAAAAGATTCACGTGCGGATGTAGATCATGCATGTGGTGGTTCGTTAATGATGAGTGAAGCTCAAAGCAAGCATTTACGATGCTATGAAAAGATTTCCAAAAATAGCAGAATGTGGGAAACCGGTTCTAGCACCGAAAAGTAGCTTTTTGCAGGAGAATGTACGCCTAATACGGAAGTTCTAGCACACTTGGAGAATTTGAGTAGGAAATTTGATGGTTTACAAATGAATAAGAACCAAAATTCGAGAAAATAGTACACCAAATGAATACTCAAGTCATGATAATGTGGCATTAGGGAGTGAAGAACCAACAGGATATTCAAGAGAGAGGTGAGCTTTCTTTCAAAGAAAGATAGGAATTTGAACAATGCATACTCAAACTCGTTTAATGCTATTAGAAGAGATCATCCTACTTATCGATGGTCCGAAAAACCCTAGTAAGCCAGGACAACCGCCATATCCAGTCCCATATAGAATAATAACCAAGTTTATCAAGAAAATACATCTAATCGAATTTACTGGTCATTACCAAGATCCTATCCTCAACATACCACTCAAAGTATACCAAGAACTCAGAGTTCAACTCAACCTGCGAAGGAGTTGAAAAATGGGAAAAACTAATGGAAAATATGATGGGTGTAGTATCTACTCAAGCTAAGAATATGGAAACAATGATGACTTCTATTGGTACAGATCCACTAAAGATATGAGTACAATAAAAACATCTATGAGTGGACATGATACGAGAATGAGAACAATAGAAGCCTCATTGAGGAATATGGAAGATCATTTGAGTAGGGAAGGTGAACGTAACAACAAAGAGACCCCAGGAGGATTACCAAGCAACACCGAAAGAAACCCAAGAGAGGTAAATGTTGTAGTTACGAAGTAGGAAGCTCGGTGGAAGCAATGGAGTAGAAAACTTCGGGAATAATGAAGTAGAAAATGATTTAGATGGAAAGAATGATGAAACTAAAGATGAAATTGAATTCACTGATGAGGAAGAAGAAATTATAGATAATTTCTTGAAAAGGAATAGAAGTTTGGAACATGAAAATGAAGGTGAAAATTGGGTAAAAATCCCTAGGATTTTGAAAGACCCTATGGATAAAGATTTAAGGAATTTATTCAAGGAACATGTTAGAATAGATGAGAAACAGGAAGAACCGAAAAAAATCAAGTAGAGATTGATTCAGGAACAATTTAAAGGAAAAATTCAAGAACACAAACATGGCGACTAAGTAATACTCAAAGATTTAAGGAAAAAGGAAAAGAGAAATTGACTAAGGAGCCAAAGGTTATAGATTTAGAATCTTTACCTTACCTCCTAAAGATCAAATCAAAAGGCAAAAGCGATAAGAAGTATGCTCGTTTCCTTGATACTTTTCGTCATCTTCATGTTAATATCCCACATTATTGAAGCTCGATTAATATACCCGCTATGGAAAGTTTCGAAAGATATACTATCAAATAAGAAAAATTAGAGGAATATGAGAATATATGCCTAAATGAAGAATGTTTCGCAATTCAAAGATAAGTTACCACCTAAACTGAAAGATCCTGGAAGTTTTACGATTCCATGTGAAATTAGAGGATTTTCTGTTTAAGAAGGTCTTATGTGATCTTGGAGCTAGTATAAATCTCATGTCTTATGAAGATTATAAAAAGCTAGGCATAGGAAAGCTTACTAAGATCGAAATGACTCTGCAAATGGCAGATAGATCGATTAAGTACCCTAAAGGAATGATTAAGGATGTCTTTGGTTAAAGTAGACAAATTCTATTTTCCAATAGATTTTATAGTTATGGAAATGGAAGAAGGATATTCGCCTCTTATTCTAGGTCGTCCATTTCTAGCTACAGGAAGAACTTTAATCGATGTTCATAAAGGAGAGTTAATTTTGAGAGTCAATGAAGATGAAGTTGCTTTCAATATTTTCAAAGCTATGAACCATCCATATACATCACGTAATCATGTTCTTTTATAGAAGATATTCATTCTGTCATGATAATCGATTACCAACTTTTGAAGACAGATTAGAAGAATGCTTAACTCGCTGTCTATCTATAAAGAAGATGAGGAAGACATTGAAATGAAAGAGATAATCCTTTCTCTAGATAAAGGAAGCTTTACTTTTAAGCCACCATGGCATAAGTATTTGGAGTTAGAACTAGAAGGACCAGTTCTTAAATCGTCAATAGAAGATCCATGAAGAATCGGAATTGAAGCCGTTACCTTTAAATCACGAAATATGCTTTTCTTGAAACTCGATAATCTATTACCGATTATTATTTCATCAACTTTAATCGAGCAAAGCAAGAAGATCAATTAATAAGAATGTTAAGAAAGCATAAGAAAGCTTTTGGATGGACGATTCTGAGATATTCGAGGTATTAGCCACGAGATTTGTGTTCATAAGATAATTTTGAAAGAAGATGCTAAACCTTGTATTCAACCATAACGCCGCCTCAACCCGAATTTACGTTAATCGTTAAGAAAGAGGTGATTAAGCTATTGGAAATGGGAATAATCTTTCCTATATCAGATAGCGAATGGGTGAGTCCAACTCAAGTTGTACCAAAGAAAGGAGGTTTCACAGTGAAAGAGAATGATAAGAATGAATGGATTCCAACAAGGGAAATTACAGGTTATCGAATGTGCATTGACTTTAGAAAACTAAATGATCATACTAAGAAAGATCATCATCCGCTTCCATTCATAGTTCAAATGTTGGAACGTTTAAGTGGTCATAAGTATTACTGTTTCTTAGATGGTTATTCAGGATATTTCTGATTTTCATTGCAAAGGAGATAGGGAAAAGACTACTTTCACTTGTCCTTATGGAACTTTGCGTATAAAAGAATGCCGTTTGGTTTATGTAATGCTCCTGCTACGTTTCAAAGATGTATGATGTCTATATTTTCTGATATGGTTGAGAAATTCTTAGAAATTTTTATGGACGACTTTAGTGTTTATGGAGATTCTTTTGGTAAATGTTTGTCGCACTTAGAAAGAGTTTTACAACGTTGTGAGGATACCAATTTAGTTCTAAAGCGGGAAAAATGTCATTTAATGGTATCGAAGGAATTGTTTTAGGTCATAGAATCTCTGAAATAGAATTGAAGTTGATAAAGCTAAAGTCGAGGTGATTGAAAAATTACCGCCACCAGTTAATCTAAGGACTCTAAGAGGATTTCTTGGACATGCAGGATTTTATAGGAGATTTATTGCAGATTTTTCAAAGATAGCAAAGCCTCTAAGCCATTTACTTGAAAAAGAAGTACCTTTTAACTTTGATAGTAAATGTATGGAAGCTTTTCGGACCTTAAAAGCGAAGTTGATTCTTCGCACGATATTGGTAGCACCAGATAGGATTTGCCTTTTGAGATTATGTGTGATGCTAGCGATTTAGTGTAGGAGGAGTATTTTAGGTCAAAGGTATAACAAAATTCTCAAAGCTATTTACTATGCATCCCACACATTAAACACATTTCAAACTTAATTATGCAACTACAGAAAAAGAACTGTTGGCTGTAATTTTTGCCTTAGATAAGTTCAGATCTTATATTGTTGGTTCTAAGGTAATAATCTACACAGACCATTCAGCTCTGAAGTATTTACTAAGTAAGAAGGATGCGAAACCACGTCTTCTTAGATGGATTCTCCTACTTCAAGAATTTGATATTGAAATTAAAGATAAAAAAGGAAGTGAGAATGTAGTAGCAGATCATCTAAGTAGAATGGAAACTAAGGAAGAGATAGGGAATGAAATTAAAGATTCATTTCCTGATGAACAACTATTTAGAATAGATACTCCTTCAACCATGCAGTTATTAAAAATAGAATTCCTTCTAAGGAAATCTCACCTTAGTTTGGAGATATCATTAATTACTTAACTGTGATTATATTCCGTCTCATTGGACTTGGCAATGAGAAAAGAAATTCTTTTACGACTTAAAATTTTATTTCTTGGGGAACCGGACCTTTGCCGTAAATGTTCGGATGGGATAATCGGAAAATGTGTGCCTGATAATGAAATTTTAGGTATTTTATCGTTTTGTCATGATCGTGAGGCGGGGAGGTCATCATGGAGGATGGAAAAGCGCTTTTAAAGTTTTACAATGTGATTTTTATTGGCCTACACTATATAATGATGCTTATAAGTATGTTAAATCTTGTGAATCTTGTCAAAAATGGGGAAATGTATCTAAAAACATGAAATGCCTATGCAACCTATTTTAGAATGTGAGTTATTTGATGTTTGGGGTATAGATTTCATGGGACCTTTTCCTATATCGTTTGGAAAAAGATTTATTCTTGTAATGGTAGATTATGTTTCAAAATGGGTAGAAGCTGAAGCTCTTCCCACTAATGATACCAAGGTTGTCATACGATTCCTTAAAAAGAACATATTCACTAGATATGGCATTCCGAGGGCGATCATTAGCGATAGAGGTTCACACTTTTGTAATAGACCATTTACTAAGTTAGTTGAGAAATATGGTGTAACGCATAAACTAGGAACGCCCTATCATCCGCAAACTAGTGGTCAGGTAGAGGTGTCAAATAGAGAGATTAAAAGAATCGTGGAAAAAACAGTTGATTCAAATCGTAAAAACTGGGCAATTAAATTAGATGATGCATTATGGGCGTACAGAACAGCTTTTAAAACACCAATTGGTTGTTCTCCCTATAAGCTAGTCTTTGGTAAGTCATGTCATCTCCCAGGTTGAGTTAGAACACCGAGCCTTACAGGCTATTAGATTTCTAAATTTCGATCCTAAGGTCAGTCGGTGATCATAGATTGCTTCAATTGACAGAACTAGAAGAATTTCGTCTCGATTCTTATGGCGCTCGAATCTACAAAGAACGCACGAAATCTTTCCATGATAAGAGAATCTTTAAGCGTGAGTTCCATGTAGGTGATCGAGTGCTTTTGTACAATTCACGTTTAAAGTTGTTTTCAGGTAAGCTTAAGTCGAGATGGGATGGTCCATTTAAAGTAACACGGGTTTACAAAAGCTGAGAGTGTTGGACTAAGCGATGGAAATACAACTTTTATAGCCAATGGCCACAGAGTAAAGTTATTTGTGGAGGAGAAGGAATCACACCTTGAAAGAAGAAATAATGCTCTTGATTGATCCCCGACAAATTGAAAAGCAGAGAGGAAAAATGAAAAGCGAAAGCGAGAAACGGAATCACCGAATACCAGTGCTATCTATCTTTACTCTACTTTTACGTAATTTTAATTATGTTTAAACTCTTTTTCGTCTTTTACCGGATAGACGTAAAAAGAAGCTGGATGTCTTTTTTAGATAGAATAGGAGTTTTTATTTTACTTTTGAAATTAGGCCTTGATAAAGATGTCGCGTTTTTATAGAAACTTTAGTTTTTGAACAAAACAAGAAATTGTTGAGAGAGATCAGATTGAGGAAGTATGTAATGGAACATCAAGAAGTGCGATAAAAGAAGGCAAAGTTTCTAATGAGATGCGAGAATCTGTGGAAAAAATGAACATGTTGAACGCTGTGGGAAAAACACAACCAAATCCCAGGATGAGTGTTTGAATATTGTTAGGAAGGAACGATTAGGTGGTTATCCGAAAATCCCGATGGAATTCCGAGAGATAATTCAAATGCCTCGTTTTTAGGAGTTAGGTTGATTGAGCGTTATATATCGAATTTTGGAAGATTTAGAAATTGAAGAGTCGAGAACCCTTAAGTTTTAGTCTTTTATTTTATTTTATTTTATAAAATTTTAGATAACTTCCGAGAATTTTATAAAATTGGATCTTTATGAAAATTTGAGGAGTTTTATAAAAGTTTTATAAAAGTTGTTTTTTAGTTTTAATTTAAACGTTTTATAAGAGTTGATATAAATTTATTAAATTTTTATAAGCTTTTTATTAAAGTGTTATAAAGATTTTATTAAATTTTTAGAAATTGTTATAAAATTATAAAAGTTCCTTCAAATTTTATTTTTAGTAAGTTTTATAAACTTATTTTTAAGATTTTAATTAAGTTTTATTAGAATTTGTATAAGTTTTATTCAAAAAGTAAAAAAAAAAAAAAAAATCGAAAAAATGAAAATTTTGGGCACGGACCGATCCGGCCTTAACTAATGACCGGTCCGGGGTCTAAAAACATAAAAAAGGCAGGATTCTTCTTTTCTTCTTCTTCTTCCCTAATTTTTTCTTTACAAATGCATTCACACACCAAACCCCACCATTACGAAATTTTTTACTTTTCTTCCACAAAACTTCATCTCACACTACACCATTACTTAATTTCTTCTCATTATCATCTCCTCTCTTCAACACAAAATTAGAAAATTCAAAAGGGTCAAAAACAAGCTCCATTTCATTCCGCGACTTTTGAACTTTTCCGGCCTACTTTTCAACGTTTTCTACATATTAAGGTATAATTTAGTTTATTTAGTTGTCAATTTCAGTATTTTTCATAATTTTTAGATTAATTTCAACTGTTTTGATTTTTGAGTGTGTTGTGACATTTTTATTTTTGTTGTTTTTGTTGTTGCTTTTGTTGTTGATTGGCATTACCAATATCGTAGAATGGGTGAGTCGAGTACTAGAGTCTCTAAAAGAGAAAATCAAAATTCCAATTTCAACTCCTGTCGTGAGGCACGATAATTTTATCATCCGAGGAAGAAGCCGTAAGCTTTGAAAAAACCGCATCACCCGAGGCTAAGAAAGCGTATAAGAAAATTTATAGTAAGTGTGATGTTCGGTTGAAAAAGTTAGACTTGGATGACTTAGGTGATGAAGTTAAAAATATCTTTAGAAAGCGTCGGTGGTTAGATTTAGCGACGAGGAAGGAAGGGGAGATTAACACGACTATAGTAAGTGAGTTTTATTCGGTTTTATCTACTTTGTCGGAAGAACGACTTACTCGATCGGAAAGCTGTGCCACTTACGAGCGTAAATATTCCTTTTAACCTGCCGTCATTAATGCAATTTTAGGAGTTGAGGTTTTTCACGATGAGGAGGATTACATGGTAGTTTATAATTTAGATGATCCTGCTAGCTTTGAGCAGATCGCCTCGACAGAGCCAGTTGCTTTTGACCCGACCATTTGTGTGGGTTGAAAATCGGTTTAACTACGGAGCTGTTTTAGAGGTTTGAGGGCAATTAAAAGATTTATTAGCCATAATCTCTATCCTTCTAGTAAACATCTTTGCTTTTGGAAAGGAAGATGTTTGTATCGCTTGGGCAATGGTAAATGATGTTAGAGTGGATGTTGGAAAGGTCATGTTTAAAAGAATTTTTGAGAGTATTGTCATCGCTTGAGACAGGAGTCATCTATACTTCCCTTGTTTTATCTCTCGATTTATGTCGTAGGTTGGGAGTACCATTCACGCCTAATGACAAGTTATCTCTGGTGATGGAAATCGATTGGACCTAGTTTGACTAGTCTTCCGGATGGTAGTATTAGCTCTTTGCTTAGAAGACGTCAAACTCGGCCCGACTCACACCGGTTTTACATCTTCTTCTTTTCCATCTTTTTCTAGTCGGCCTCAACAAACTCCTTTCTCCAACACTATCACATATGACATGTTTCAATCTTTAGTGATGAGATGTTGCACGTGGTCAAGCCAATGTGGCTTTATTCGCCGAGAGTACTAAGCGGTGGTGTGATGATATTCGTAGAGGTTTAAGAAAGAACAGCGATTGCTTCGTAATCCTACTTTGATGATCCCGCCTATCCACCTTGTCACCCCGATTCTTATACCTTACCACGTTGGGAAACACCTATTCCACCACCTTCGAGCTTTCATCCATCGTCATATCCTTTTGGAAGCCAATCTAGTGGGACGGTGTATTTTCGACAGTGTTCGAGAGACCGGCGATGTCGAGTTGGGGAGGATTCATCGAGTTTACACATGTCACGACCGGCATGAGTTCGATGGGTCTTGATAGTTTGATCAGGACCACGACTACGATTCGACCATCGACTTCTCGATCGTTTCGAGTTCGAGTTTTCAAGTTGATCCTGAGGAAGACTACGATGAAGATTGAATTTAATAATTTTTGATTAAACAATTTTTATTGCGCTTTTTATTCGACATTTGTCATTTAGATATTGGTTGGTTTTCATTTTTCGTTTAGTTTTACAATTGTTTTATAAAAATTTGGTTTGCATTCTAGATCGTTTAGTTTTTATAAACTATAAAAATCACAAAAATAATTTTGTATCATTATTGAGTCGTTTTCAAAATATAACTAATGTGTCATTTTATCCGTCCGTATCAAGGTGGATGAATTAATTCAACCATTATCAAATTATCTTCAAGGCAAGTGGAAGCCTTGTTTCACACGTGAAGTAAAAAAACAAAACACAAGTTGTCTTTTACCTCTGTCCCCTCAGTAAAAGTAGGATGAGGCCGGACCGAGCCGGCATTTTCCCGGACCGGGCCGTGAAGAACAGAAGGCTGAGTCATTCTTGAGTCCGTCTAATGCACACACGTAAGTTTTTTACTATCTATTTAAGGAAGTAAAAGGAGGAGCAACAAATGCTCATATCTTTACCATCTTCAATTTTCCTTCTTTTATTTTATAATAAACTTTAAAATGTCGAACCACTCTTCACCATCGGTTAATTCTTACGAGCACGATACACGGATCATCCGGAATCTCAAGCTTCTAACGAGAATATCATTTTACACAATCGTTTTGCAAATTCTCCAATCCTATTGGAGAAAGGTTTAAATTTAGATAAGCTTGATCAATGGGGAAAAACTATGATCCGTAGTTGTGGCTGGAAGAAATTTGTAAGTACACCACGAGGGCGAGTTAATATTACGGTTGTAAGGGAATTTTACTCGGCCCTACTTTCAACGTTCGCGATAGAGTCTACACAAATCGTTATGGTAAGAGGAGTGAGTGTTCCCTTCTCTTCATCTATTATAAATCAACTTTTTGAAATACCACCAGTTACGATGCAGCACTTTGAAATAAAATGGGGACTAGACAATGCATATAATCATTTGAATAAAGTACACGAGTCTTTCCAATGTCTGTTCCCGCTTTTTGATACAAATCACGACATGTCAACACGAGCTTTACTTCCACATCTAAAGGCGTGGAAGCATTTTATAAATTCTCGAGTTAATCCCACCTGGGATTTTGCTAGCCTTTCTGAAGAAGAAATGCTTCTGCTTTATGCATTGGCATTTGGTGAATTTGTTGACTGGGGTATATTGATTCAGAGAAATGTGTCAGACTTTGCAATAGCCAGAGGTAGTAGGGGGAAACCTATACCCAATTCATGAATGATCTCGCGTTTGTGTATTCTTATGAATGGAGTGGAAGAGTGGAGACGGATGAAATTTTTCCGCTCAGAGATAGTCGGTTTGGTTTGATACGGTTGATACACCGGGTTGTTCGTCTACCATTTAGAGAGTTGTTTGTTGGTTTTATTTAAATTTGAATAAGTTAAATTAAGTTAAGTTTGAAATTTCTTTAGTTAAGTTAAGTTTTTCTTTTAAGTTTGTAATAATGTATCTTGTTTAATATATATGTCTTAGTTTTTTAAGTTTGTTTTAAGTAGTATACGCTAAAATAAAATCGGAAAAATAACGTTAATAGATAATTTTAATTTTATTTTCGAACCTACTTTTTACTACTTATTGAACATCGGGACGATGCCACTTCGTAAGTGGGGAGTAGAGTTAGGTTAGAAAATTCATTAAAATTTTCGAAAAATAGTCAAAACAATAATTATATTATATGTCTAATTTAGATTTTAATAAGATTTTAAGTTTATATAATTGAGTAATTAATATTAGATATTGTTTTTATAAAATTATATAAGTATGTTGATATTTATAAGTAAAATTTTTAGAATCATTTTCAATATGAATTATGAGTTTGGAATTGGACTAAGTTTGTCGATTTTGGCACCACAAAAATATAACTATAGCCAAATAACCTACCTCACTTGATTAGAGTGATCAAGACCTCACTCTAAATTGTCAATTGTGATTAAATAACCGAGCTTTAGCTATTTTGGTCTACATTTCCTTGAAATACCGCAAGTTTTTATGCGTCTTATAAAAGAGATGGAGACATAAAAGCTAAGTTTTGATATATCTTGAGGTTGGAAAGATTAGATAAGTAGTAGTATATTCGATCTTACCTCATGACACTTGCAACATAGTCGATTTTGGTAATAAGTTCGGATATATTAATATTCTATAAAAGAATTAAGAACGAAGCACCATATTTACAATGTAATTAATCAAATATCGTGTATCTTCCTTATCTCGTGATTAACAACTTAAAAATAAAAGAACAAATCGGTTGTAGCTACCAATGATTGGAGTGAGTAGGGTATTATCACGAAATGTCCTATATCACTACGAGGTAATTAAGCTCTGATTGCCTGATGATAGTAGTCACCTAGTGGTATTATCACGAAATGTCCTATTCTTTGGGAATGAGGCACAAGATAAAATGAAAAAGAAAAAGTTGAATCATAAGATCTCGTGAATTATTACAAGTTTAAGGAAACCGGACTTGTAATTTTCGATCGAAAGAGTAGTACTCCGATCAATCTTGATGAAGCAATGTCTGTAAGTTTGATTTTCTACACACACTCACGCTTTTAGTTCTTAATCTTGAAAAAAAAAAAAAAAATCTTAAAAAAAAAAGAAGAAGAAGAGATAAAATCATAAAAAAAAAAAAAAAAAAAGTGTTATTAATCGATGATTATTTTTGATCAAGAATATAAAGATGTATGACGCATTTACTTGCGCTTCTCTCTTTTTGATTTCTTTTTTTCCGATTAACCAACATCTTGAACCTAAACTCTATAAGCCATTTTTTTGTCGACTACTTTACCGAAGTTTCCGATTCCAGAATTTCATAATAGTTGCGATTAAAAATAATTCTGATATTTTATTTATACTTCTTAAGTATTACATATATAATTTTATCTAAATAATATTTAATGTTTAAGTTATTTTGATTATATACTCTTTTCTGTCTTCTTAAGATTTTAAATTAAGATAGATAATATATTTATAATATTGACAATATAAATTATAATGAAAAATAATACTATCTTTTATTATCGCTTATTTTTGCTCGAGGACGATCAAAATTAAGTGGGAGTAATTTGATGTATTATTTTTATATGATTAAATATACGTTATATTATTATGTTTTATCAACGAATTCTATATAAAATATATGAAATTATGGTATAAAATGTTAATCTTTATAATTTAGAGTAGTTAATAGTAATAATAATAAAAAGTTGTAATTTTGTACCGATTTTAGTAAATCGGAGTGTAAATGTCGATTTACGTGGGTATTTGTGGTATTTTATTGATTTATAAACCAAGACCCGAGAATCGACATATTGAAGTTTAACCATATCTCGGAATGATTTAGAGAGTGCCACGGGCTTAAATGGTTAATTGAATAGCAAGTGAATGAGTGGCCAATCAATCTGGATAAGTAATAATAGAAATGTCTTCGACAAACGAATGGCTCATCAAAACAACATTTTCAGAGAAAGTGTTCTTCACGAAAGTTGTAGATTTTTCCGAGAGCTTTCCAATGCAATTTAAATTATGAAGATTGGAGGTCTACAACTTAAACAGTGATCAAGTGGCTAATCGATTTGGATTAAGAAAAATCCCGTAAAAGCTTCGGGAGAACACGAGGTTATCAAGAAGGCGTTATCTGGAGAAGAGTCCTTCATGAAAGTTGTAGAGTTTCTCGAGACCTTAATTTTGGCATTTCGTTTGCAATTTTTGGAGGGCCAGAACTCGAGATATGAATTTTAGAAGTTTAATAATTATATATAAAAAAATAATATCTTCACCGCACATGCTGAAGAGATCAAGTCAGTGGGAGTAATCATTAGTCCGGACCGAGCCGGCCTAATACCGGACCGGTCCGGCCTTGAGACCTTTGCCTATATAAGGAATGCATCAGAGAACAGATCGAAGTGTACCAAATATATATATACATCTCATATATATATATATATATCTCCTCTCTTTCTTTCCTTTTCTTTTCTTTTTAATTTTTAGTTGTAGTTGTAAATAAGGCCTTACGCCGTAATAATGTAGTTTTAGTATCGTTATAATGCTCGGGAAAATCTCGGAAGTCGGTTTTGCTAAAGAAGTTGTAATGTCCGGAAAATACGATTTCTGAATCAACTGCCGTATTCGGGTAACTTTTCTTAAGTATTTATGTTTGTTTTTATATTTTTCGTTGTTATAATGTTTTTAGGCTAAATATACTCATCGCCAAAACTATGTAATCGGTTTTATTTCGATCTTTTCGTTAAAGAAATGTTGTTAAGTTAAAATGACTAAAATTGAGTTAATTGAATCTTTTTCTATTTTGATCGTATTCGTATTGACATATTTAACGATCGAGGAATTCATAATCTAATTATGAATTGACGCCTCGTAGTCGAGGATATGAGATAAAAGATAGAAAAACCGGGCGGTAAATTGGCCGTGTGAATAACGTGATAACGGAATCCGATTTCTATCCGGGGTAAATTTGTTTTGGGAGAAATGAATTTTATTATAATTTGTACTCGAGATCGTAATAATGTTAAATCATCGTTTAATTGAAACTTAAACCGGAAAGTTAAATCGTCCGGCTTTGACAACCGGAGCCTTTAAAATAAAATTGACCGTTTGTGAACGGAATGACTCCTTTTATCTAAAGGTAGATTTGTACTCGGGACCGCTTGAGATTAATTCGTTTACCGTAATAATTGTGGACCTTGGGTCGATGCAATGGACATATGACAATTTCATACGCCGTGTGAGGAGGAATTGTTTACCTCGGAGTGCACCGTTTCACTTACTCAAATGGACCTAAAATAAAAGGAGTGATCGAACACATTTCAATTAATCGAAAAGATCGTATAAACCAATTATATAAGTTTTGGCGATTCTCTAAAAATATCTACATTTAATACATTGGTACCTATATATTTATATCTATATATATACTTTGCAATTTATGTACATCTATATATATTTATATATCTATATATATTATATTAGAATAACTTTTAAATTACGTATTTATTTTATGTTGGCTAGAATAGTAGTGATCTGTGTTATAAAATTGCGATTTAGATCGAGTTAATAGCAAAGCTCTTTGGTGTTTAACCACACGTAAAAGAAATTACCAAGTTCCACGAGGATTCGACACTCGACTCACCATACTAGCACCACAATTTGACCCGTACACAACGCCGGTTAGGATCTCATATAGCCTAGGTAATGTCCGTCAGCTTTCTGGCGCCGTTTCCAAGGTTAGGTTTAGGTCTGTCAGGTGTCAAAATAATTTTCGACAATTTTTTTTAAATTTGGGAAAAATAGTGGACATATCAGATTTGCGTTTTAAAGGGTAAAACCACATATACTTAGTAAAATGATCGACAAAAATAACATAATAACAAGAACCTTCAACAGACAATCGAGGGTAAGTCCAAACATCGCTAAAAATTATTTCAAGGGGATGGGATGAGTTCACAGTAGATAAATGGAAAGGTAACTTGTGACTTTTATTAGACAGGCATGCATCACAATGGTTCAAATGGGAATTAGAAAAAGATAAATTATTTTGAGAGACGATAAACTGAAAAATAGAAGCAGCGGGGTGGCCCAAACGTTGATGCCATGTATCTTTGGAGGCCATGGCACCGGCAAAGGCCAAAAGAGGAGGTTTTGGCCAGACATACACACCATCTTTAGCGTCCCCCTGAAGGAGGCACGTGTTGGTCGCTAGATCCTTCACAAGAAAAGATGTAGGTAAGAATTCAACAGAACAATTATTGGAAGTGCAAAATTTAGAAATGGAGATGTGATTTTTTTTAATTTCAGGAACACACAACACGTCATGTAATTGAAAAGAAGAATTAGGGGAGGGTAGGGAGAGGGAGCCAGTATGAGAAATGGATAGCATGGTACCATCTCCAAGCATGAGGTCATCGGAGCCCGAGTAAGGAGAGTGCAGAGAGAGGTTGGCCAAATCCGCAGTGACATGGTGCGAAGCACCGGTGTCCAAGAGCCAAGGCTCAGTGGTTTGAGTAGCATTTGTGACCGCATGAGCTTGAGGGCGAGAATTCCATGAGCCCGGTACCTGTTGATTCAAGCCAAAATTATTAGTCGCAAACAAAGATAATTGAGAGCAACGTTTGGCTGAGTGGCCTTTAACACCACACAGTTGGCAAGTGCCGAGGTAAGGTCGACGAGAATTTGAATTTCCGGCAGGCTGATTATTAGGCGGTGCTGGGCTGATGTTGGGCCTGGGAGAATTCGGCCTGGGTTGGTTCGGCCAAGGCTGAGAATTACGTTGTTGCTGCTGCTGATAAGGAGGGCGAGAGCTCTGTTGATGAGGACGAAAGGCGGCATGAGCTGTAGGTTGAAAGAGCTGCGTCTGGGGTTGGGCTGCCATGTGTGCCGCTTCAAAGCTCAGAAGTTTTTAATGAAGCTCCTCGAATTTAATCGCCGAGTCTCGAGCCTGAATCGCCCTTGCAATGTCAGAATATTCAGGTCCTAAATTTTCCAGAATGATGTCGGTGAGATCTTCGGGGTCAACGGCTGAGCCAAGAGCAGCCAACTCGTCAGATTTTCCTTTGATCGTAATGAGAAATTCAGAGATCGACTGTGTGCCTTTCATGGTGTTGCGGAGATTGGATTTCAGTTGCCGAATTCTTCCCCGTGACGGTTTAGCGTAGGTGTTAGCGAGAATATCCATGCTTCACGAGAGGTCTTGACGTGGTGAACAATGGAGACCACCGTGTCAGAGATGGAACCAATGATAGCACTCAGAATTAGTTGATCTTGACGCTTCCACAAGGAGTGTTGGGGGTTTGATTTCCCGTCAATTTGTTCCGGTGGACAAGAGTTTGCTCCGTCAATGTATCCTTGCAGATTGTAGCCGGGGCATGGATATGAAGTTTCCATGCCAAATAGTTTGTAGCAGTGAGCTTCAATGGGATGTGGAATCCTGAATTGAGAGTAGTGAGGGAGGAAGGGAGTTCGGCCATGATGATGCCAAAAATGGTACATCAATGTTATCAAACGGAAGGATATCATTTCTCGGTGTACAGTGGTGGCTCTCCGTCCAAATGGGTGGTGTTTGGGGTGGTGTGTGGTGAGCCGTGGAGTCGCTCACGCACTGCAGAGAGAGGATCAAGCCACGCGTAGTTCTCGGTATTGGAGGAGTTGGCTTATTTAGTGTGGAGCCAAGTGTTGTATTAGGCATATTGAGAATAAATTTTATGGTGGAGGGAGACCTCCTATTTATAGGTATGAGCCCATTTAGGGCTTAGTGTGTATTTACGGTTAAGGCCAAACGAGTAGGATAAGACACGTGGCTAAGATAATGGGCTCGGATACGAGGCTTAGCGGATGATCGAGGCCTCGAGCCGAGGTAGACGAATCGAGGTCAAGAGGCCGAGGTCGATTTAATCGAGGTCGAGAGGCCGAGCCCGGTGATCTTCACAATAGATAAGCTCGCCGAAATAGGCGAGGTCACCGATAAACACGTTGGGCGGCCCCGCAGTGCGGGGTCCGCCACGATACATGTCGCGGAGGGCTCGATAATCACTGGTTTAATCGATGGCGAGGCGTTGACATACTTGACCGGGCGTTGACTGATCTCGCTGGGAAGATAAAATATTATAATAGGAGCGGGGCAATTTCTGGTGTATCAGGCCATTTTGAGGATGAAGCAGAAAAAAAAAAATTGAGAGAGGTGGTGGATCAGAACTGCTCTGATACCATAATACAATGCTAGGAGAGATGTGAAAATGGCTTGTCTATTCAATGATAATTGGTACAATATATATAAGAGTTTGATCTACCTAGAATCATCTAAATATAGTAGGTAAAGATTTACAGTCAATGAGTATCACCGATATATGCTGTGAATATTTCCTATAATTACATGATATTCTCTATTACAGGGTACTGCTATTTCTGGATGTATGACTTTGTGTTAAGGTGGAGATTTGTCAAATATTGGGTCAAATCTCACATCGCTAGTGAAGCTAAAACAGCTGACATGGTTTTTACATAAACTTGGTCTTTGGTCTTTAGTTAATTCTAGTGCCCTAGACGATTTTTTTTGTTATTGTTATTAATTTGTGCTTCAGAAAAGTTTTTTTTTTTTTTTTTTTTTTTTGGTCTTCTTCTATGCTATATAAGTGATATTTGTTTCTTTTGGCCGAAGCAATAAAATTTGGTGATTATAGTATATTTTGTGTTATCGAAGGATTGTTGCTCTGGGGGTTTGTCTGTTTTTCCTAAAACCCGACAACAGTTTCAGTGCATTCCTGATTCTCTTTATTCTTTTCTTTACCGGGCGCCGGCTGTCGGATGACACTTGCTATATTCAAATCCGTGTGCGGTGTACCTGATACTGACAGGCTTGAAAAAGTCTATAAACGATCTGGTCGTATGAGTGTATATATATGTATAACACATTATATGAACAAGGTGAAGAACAAGAGAAATCCAATTAATTAAGAATCGCCGCCGGATACATAATGACGACATGGAGAGCTTTTCTGGTGGCAATGGCAATTGCAGTTGGTGTTATTATCGGCATCCCTCCTCCGGCTGCTGCAAATCTAATTTTCCCCAGAAATAAAGAAGGCTGGAAGGATGTTAAGAAATGGGGTGGACAGCAGCAGCAACCGACCAGTTTTGGTCACAAGCTCAGAGTAATTGGTACGTTAAAAAAACCTTTAATTAGTACAGTAGTACTCCCTCCGTTCCAATTTAAATTTATCTCAGGCAGTTTTTAAAATCACGTATATTAAGGATGTGACTTATTGTATTAACTTTTACAATGAAATGACTAGAATGTCCTTGGATATAATTAATGTAGTCTTGTTTTTTTTGTTACATTGGAAATTGTATTGCTTTACATAAAATTGTTGGATCGATAATGCGCAGACACACTCTATAGGGGGTGAATAGAGTGTGGGTAATTTTCGCCTTTTACAAATTTTAAGCACTTCAACAAATTTCCAGGCAAATATATATCACAAATTCAGAGTTTATAAAATAATTAACACACTTAGAAATAATCTGGAAGAATGACTTAAATCTAAGTTATATGTGTTAACTATTATTACCTAGATCAATCAAGTTTATAAAATTGTTTTGATAAAAATGATTAAGCACTGATTAACCACTTGATACTTAGGTGAATTAATTAAGCAAAGGTTCAGTTCAATTAAATATGATCAAATAAATTATAAATGGATGAACCAAAAAAATATTGCACAATGTTCAGGTCCAAAAGCGCAGCAAACCACTAATAAAAAAACTTAATCACAATAGATCAAATTGCAGTTTAACAAACTTCAGGTCTTACTTGGACAGCTACTGAAATTACTACTGCAAATTATCAATTTCAGAAAAGTGTTCAATAATCCAATACAATTAGCAGGCTGCTTACAGAATTTTACAAAACAGAAGATTGGCTAAGAAGGGATCAAATTGGGGTTGTCTAAAAGTGTAATCGGGTGCTTGATGTATACGAAGGTCATGAAATGCAGGTGCATAAAAGCTAGGTGTAGCATAATTAGTATGATGATATTGGTTTTGCTGAGCATAGCTCTTTGAACCTCTACGATCATACATATATGCGTGATTGCGGGAAGAAGAACGCTGTGAAGTGCGTGTACGTGTAGATGAAGCGTTCTTTGGTGGAGTGGGTGCTTTGGGTGGTGTAGGTGTAGCACGCTCTAAGGCAATAGGCCTTGGCTCCAAAACAGACTTTGAGGTGGAGGGTTCAGTTGATGTTCTAGAATCCACTTTAGACTTATCAACTTCCTTACCCTTAGATTCTTTGATTTTCGAAGATTGCTTTTCAAGCTCAGAACAACGCTCTTCAAGTCTTAAATTGACTTGTTTGACTGAAGCAACTTCTTTTCTCAAATAATCGTTTTCAATTTGTAAGTCTTGGTGCTTAAGCTGTAATTGACTTAGAGTATTGATTAGTGAAACGGTTCCATCATTGTGTTGTGTCATAAGATCGCTAATCAATTCGTTTTTAAATTTGAGAGTTGATTGTAAGTTCTTAATTTGTTCATGCAACTCTACAAAAACGGATGATGATACCTTAGATTCTGATTCGGAGGTCGATTCGGAATTGGATTCGGAAGACTGTGATTCATTGTCCGAATGCTCAGAAATCCTGGCTCCAAGGGCAAACTCATGGACAGGGCTCGTAGTGGAGGACTGAGTGCCGTTGAACCATTTCTTGATTTTCCAAGAGTTTTGATCACTACTACTTGGTCCAACTTCACTATTAATTGAAGAATTCTCTCGAGATTGAGCCATATGATAAAAAAAAAAGGGCCATTTATCGTATATAATCGGATTTAGTAAGCACTTTCTGCAAAAGTAAAGTACCAAACTCACAAGACAAGTGTATTATATCATAGAAATTTATGTCAAACAATTAAGTAGGACAAATAGGAACAGTTTGATTATAATCGAAAGAGTGATTTCAAATCACAATACCAAAAAAATATCAGAAGCACAGTATGTGACTTAAAAACACAATTAAGGCAAATAGAGCAAATAAGCACTTATTAAAAGAGACTGATCACAAAAATTAATACCAAAATTTTGATCACTAGGTGACTTCGCTCCGATACCAATTGTTGGATCGATAAAGCGCAGACACACTCTAGAGGGGTGAATAGAGTGTGGGTAAAAATTGCCTTTTTAAAGTTTTTAAAGTTTTAGCACTTAGACAAATATGTAGGCAAAAATATTGGAGAATAAAATCAGAGTTATAAAATAATGCTATAAATACCTAGTACTGACCCTTAAACCGATATGATTCAATCTCAAAAGATTGAACCATATAGCCTACCTAATTGTGATACAATCATGGATTAAAACACAACTATTAAACCGAATGGGACATGCACCGAACGGACATGTGGCTCAATCAAACCGGCACTGAGCCACTAACCGAACCGAAGGACTAATTTATGGTCAGTATCACCATTATCTGCAAAATGATAGACGTTAAATGAAAAGATAATTTCAAAATCGAAACCAGAAAGATATAGAAGATAGAACAAATTCACCGATATTTCTGTTTCGAAATCTAAGCCTTCTCGATTCTGGATAAGCGAGTTGCAATTGGACTGAAAAATAAGAGCTTTAACTCCCGTGAATCTCTGCGAATCTGCTCGAACAAACGGCTAGAAGATAAGAAGATAAATGGCCGATTTTCTGGGGGGTTTGATGAGAGGAGATAACGATTTCAGAAAATCGTAAAGCTTTCACGAAATCCGGCCATGGAAGGTGATAATCGAAGCAACGGGTTTGAGAGAATTTAGGGATTTAGGGTTGTCAGAAATTCGGAGAACGGCGCAAATGAGGGATATAATCGGGTTATTGGACAAATAAGATTATAAGAGGGCAGGCCGAATTTTTTTCCCCCCAGGAAACGAAAGCTTTCATTAATTTAACCTGTACATAGCCAAATCGGCGTACAACCTTTCCAAAAAAACTCCAAAATCTGACTTGAAAGAGAAGGCAACAAGCTCATGCGCCAGGTTGTTGCTTTCCCTTTCAACATGCAAAATAGTACAAAAATCAAAGCTACGCATAAGCACTTTAATGTCCTCCACAGTTGCTCTACAGTCAAGGGGAGGTGGACTAGGACTATTACAGAAACTTACAAGAAGTAAACAATCTGATGAACAGACTAGATTTTTTACACCTAAAGCTAAGCACCGTCGTAGACACCATCTCATTGCCCCTGCTTCCGCAGCAAGATCAGAACTGGTTGTACTCCTCGGCGATGCCCAAGCTTCCAAAAGCGTGCCACAGGGATCAAAAAACGCTGTTCCAAAGCCTGCAAGACGAGATTCCGATTTCCAGGCTGCATCAACAAACACCCTCGCCGCCTCGGTTTGAGGGATATCGTGCTGCAATTCATGAGAGGGATGAAAATTATTATTAGAAGAGATCCTCTCCATAGACGATGCCTGCAAATAATCGTTATTCATCTCACAATCAAAAGTAGCAGTATCCAAGAAAGACTAAAACACGTTTTCAAAAATCCTTTTACATCTCGCCTTCCAGAGTGCCCAAAAAACAAAGCAAGAGAGGACAATCCTATTCTTAAGCATATTAAAATCAGGCGCCGCAACTATTTTAACCCACCAGGAAATAAGCGTTGTCCTATCTAATTGGAAAACATCCCAATGCACGCCGACAACTTTCCAAACATTTTTTGCAAACGGACAGCGAATAAATAAATGGTCAATAGTTTCTACTTCCTCACCGCAGGCTGAACAGAGGGAGATATCCTTGCCAAAACGCCTATGCAGCACTACCGAAACCGGGAGGATACTTTTCAGATATTTCCACAAAAAATATTTTAGTTTATTTGGGAGCGAAAGCGTCCAAATGAGCTTCCAGAATTTTTTATTTAATGACGAACTAGTCAAAGCACCACCGTGGGTTTTGAAGTTGTGCAGGAAGTAGTCATAAGCAGCTTTCGAAACAAACTCTCCATTCTTTGAGAAAACACATAGCCGTTTATCTGGCACATTGGTTACACTAACGGGGATACTTTCAATCTGTCTAATATCCACCTGCCAAAAAAACTCCGAAAGCTTAACAGGATCCCAAGCTTGATTGGTCAGCAAGTCACTGACTAAGGCGTCTTGATTGTGGGTGGGTATAGGCGTGATGGGCTTGAAGGATGAGTTATCAATAATCCAAGGATCTTTCCAAATTCTTATCAATTTTCCATCCCCAACAGAAAAGCACGTACTGGCCTTAAGGAAAGACTGAGCATGCATAAGGCTTTTCCAGATGAATGAAGCACTAGAAGGGACCTTACAATCAAAGACAGAGGAGTTAGGAAAATATCTTCCACGCAACACCCTAGATACCAGAAGGTCGGGATTAGAGTGAACCCTCCAAAGGGTTTTAGCTAGCGCCACAATATTTGCAGCCTCTAAGATACGAAAGCCAAGTCCGCCCCTGCCTTTAGGCTTACAAAGATAGTCCCTTTTTGCCCAATGATACCCAACAAAGTCCTTACCCGAATTACCCCACCATAAATTGGCCATTAAAGCATGAAGTTTATCCATGAGACCTTTTGAGAGCTTGACCACAGACATTGTGAGATTAGGGATAGCAAATAGGGTGGACGACAGCAAGACAGATTTGCCCCCCAGACTTAAGAATTTATATTTCCACCCGTTGAGCTTACTTTTACAGTTGTCCAAGATATAAGAGAAAATCTGCTTTTTGGACCGACCAATAACTATAGGAAGCCCCAGATATTTTGAGTGGTGGACCTCAGCTAGACCATTAAGAATAGAAAGAATCTCGATTTGTAATTTGTATAGACATTTTTACTAAAGAAGACAGCTGACTTTTGCAAATTAATAGATTGACCCGATATTTGCTCATACATATTAAGGATACTTTGCATTTTTGCTGCACACGACGCATTCGCTTTTGTGAGCAACAACGAGTCATCCGTAAAAAAGAGGTGATTAATACATGGACTGTTTTTAGCAATTCTCACTCCAATCATAGAAGCGTCTTTATTCGCTTTCCCCAACAAATGGCTAAGGCCCTGAGCACATAAAATAAATAGATACGGGGACAAAGGATCCCCCTGGCGTATTCCCCTGCTTGGTTTGAGAAATCCCCATCTATCATTGTTTATTATGAAAGAGAAGTAGACAGTGGTAACACATTCTTTTATCAAGGACACCCATTTGTCGCTAAAACCCAACTTTCTCAAGATAAAAAATAATATGGCCATTCAATTCTGTCGAAAGCTTTAGAGATGTCAAGCTTCACAGCCATATATGCATCCTTTCCTTTTCTTTTATTTAGCATGTAGTGAATGGACTCGTGAGCAATAATGTAACTATCTACAAGCTGTCTATTAGGGACAAAAGCATTTTGACTTTCACCTATGCAGTGGGGCAGGACCCTCTTTAATCTGTTTGCTAGAACCTTCGAAACAATTTTGTAAATAACGTTGCAAAGGCTAATTGGACGAAAGTGAGCAGCTTCAGAAGGTTGCGCAATTTTTGGCACGATGGCAATGCAAGTATGGTTTAGTTCTTTAGGGAACTCACCCTCACGAATAAAATTATTAAGTGCTCTAACTAGATCAGATTTTATTATTTCAAAACAACTTTTAAAAAAGGCTGGAGACATACCATCCGGTCCGGGGGCAGTGGATGAATGCATCTAGAAAATTGCACTCTTGACTTCCTGCTCCGAGACAGCTTTTAGCAAAAACGTGTTCATTTTAGGTGTTATACAAGCCTCCATGTCCTCCAATTCCTGCAAGATAGCAGTATTAATTCTTGTGGATGAAAAAAGATCAGCATAATAGTTACGGAATTCTGATGCAATGCTAGCAGGGCTGCAGCTCCAGTGCTTTAAAGAGGGGTTAAAATTGCCATTGATTCTCTTTTTCCTTCTTTTTCCATTAGCAACCATATGGAAGAATTTAGTATTTTTATCACCCTCTTTCAGCCATTTAATTCTGGAAGCAGATTTCCAAAAATTTTCTTCTTCAGCGTAAGCTTTCATAAGTTCATATTTAAGACATTTAAGTTGAAGAACCGGCATGTTATCCTCAATTCCAGATTTTATTTGTTCTTTTATCTGACAGATTTTCCTTGCATTATTAGGTGCATTAGTCTTCCTCCAGTTATTTAAACACATTCGCACCTGTTTAATTTTACATAAAATTCGATAAAAAGGTGAACCTGGGATTGTTCGAGACCAACCATCTCTCACCACATCCAAGAAACCCGGCCTGGAAATCCATCTATCATCAAAAATGAACTTCCTCTTTCCGTTAGCACTGACCGCGCTGCAAGAGAGATCCAAAAGACAGTGATCGGAACATGCCATATCAATGTGAGTGACAGCAGCCTCATTAAACATTGCCGACCAATGCGGGGAGGCCAACGCCCTGTCAAGTCTTTCATAAATAGGGTCCTCTCCCTCTCTCAACCTGCACCAGGTCCAAAAGTGCCCAACGAATCCCAGGTCAATTAGACCACACGATGCAATGAAGTCTTTAAAGTCGGCAAAAGATGATTCTGTCCGCTGTCTTCCACCTATTTTTTCTCGACTTGAGCATATGTCATTGAAGTCCCCCACCAAAACGAAGCAATCTCCCTAATTCGGTCTCCTGTTCTTCAAGAATTTCCATTGCTCTTTTCGATGAGACGCAGAAGGACTTGCATAAACCCCAATGAACCACCAGCAAAAACCCGGCTAAATACCTTTTATACAGACTTCAATAGTGAAGGAAGTAGAAGTGATATTTACAATGTCAACATCATTTTTCCAAATAAAGCTAGTCCACCAGAAAGCCCTAAAGGTTCTACAGTAGCCACGTCGTCAAAACCATACTTTTTACATAGATTTTTCAAAAGCATGCTGTAAATTATATAGCTTTCAAGGGAATTAACATAACAATGTCAAAACTAAAACCGCAGTTAAATAAACTTGATATGACGTAGAATAGTGTAGAACACTTTCCTACAAAAGTTATTCGACCCTTATTGAATGCCCCGGGTTGCACGAACACTTATGTGAGATAAGACTACGTTTTCCCTTTTCTTTATGGCACAAAAAGAAAAGTATACTAATGGATTTTTATTAGAAAGTTCTGACACACAAAGATGATGAAAACTTGAATATGTTTTCAAGTATTCTCTCAAAATGATCAAGTAATTGCTATCTTTTTAAAAGTCTATTTTCAAATAAGTAAAAACTTGTTTTTATAACTTCTAGGCTCAGAAGTAGTTAGTTAAAAACGTTTAGTTTAAGAGACACCTTTATGGAAAGGTGTTGAGAGGAAAAAACTGCTGAAAACCCATGAAAAGACACACTAATTCGCATTTTGGTCACAAAGGGCGCGCTATGAAACACAAAGGGCGCCTGTGAAAAGCGAAAAACAACAACATTCAACATTTTGGCTTGACAGAACCTCACAGTGGCGCGCTGAGGGGCGAGGCGGCGCTGTCACTCTGTTTTTCCAAAACCGAATTTTACGTGTCTTTTCGTTTGTTTTACAAACTCTACTTGATCATTTACATCCGTAAACTCGTAAACACTTATATGAGTGTGCACTCCGCACCTCCAAACCCACAACAGAGTGTTCGAGTTCACCCATCTTTGTACCAAACCCTTAATTACACTAATGGACATGGTTATACTTAAATCACCAACATTCCTCCCCTATTTAAGTGTAATCATTGGTTTAGCTAAAGATCAGTCAAAACATAACAATTCATGCATCAATGATAATATCACGAAGATTGAATTACCACCTAGTAATATTACGAATTTCAAATATCCGAGTATCGGGGTGTGTCTAAGCATTGAACCCCTTTACACATTTTGAATACATGAAGATAATATACACATGAATTAAGATAACTCCAAAAGTGTATTCTTGACACTAATTAAACAGGCCTTGTGTCCATATCCATTCTTGAGCATATAGAAAGCCAACCCTAGAACTTCCTTGAAGCGGCCAAACTTCATACTCATATAGGTGAGCCTTTTATTGATCGTGCACCTACAATTGCACTTTGTCAAAAGACTCATTAAGAAGAATACCATCAACCTAATCTTGCAGGTCATAGCACATACATTTGGGACAATATCATGTGCTCAAATCTAAGACAATAGGCCTTCCACATTGAATTCTGCCTCTAACATTGTATTAAAGGGAATTGGGTATCCTATCACCAAGATTTATATGGGTTGTAAACCCATCCCGATTACCGACTTTTGTACCAAGTCTCTAGCCAATCCTTTGGTTAAGTGATCAGCTAAATTATGTTGAGATCTCACAAAAACAACCGAAATCACCCCATGAGTAATCAACTCACGTACCGCGCTATCTAATGCCCAGGTGTCGTGACTTACCATTATACACTTGACTATATGCTTTAGACAAGGTAGATGCACTATCACAATGGATGGAAATGGGTGATATTGGTTTAGGCCATAATGGAATTTCATAGATCAAATTCCTAAGCCACTCCGCCTCTTTTTCGGCTGCTGCTAAGGCAACAAATTCCGACTCCATAGTCGAGCCAGTAATGCATGTTTGCTTTTTGGAAGCCCATGAAATGGCACCTCCTCCAAGTAAAAACACCCAAAAACTAGTAGAAGAATGATCCTCTACATTGGATATCCAACTAGCATCTGGGTATCCTTCTATTACTAAAGGATATCCAACATAAGTCAAGCCAAAATTCTTGGTCAACTTAAGATACCTTAGTACACGAGTTACCGCACGCCAATGATGACTACTCGGATTACTTGTGAACCTGCTTAGCTTTCCAACCGAATAAGCAATATCCGGACGTGTGCTAGTCATAGCATACATCAAACATCCTATCACCCGAGAATACTCAAGTTGTAATATCGGGATTCCCGTATTAGGCATGAGTTTCTCATTAGGATCCATGGGAGTATTTGCTGGAGTAGAATTTTCACAATTGAATTTCTTTAACACTTTCTCAATGTAATGAGATTGTGTCAAAGAGATCCCTTTGTCACTCCGTTTGATTTTGATTCCAAGAATCACATCCGCCTCCCCCATGTCTTTCATAGAGAAACTTGATGACAAAATGCCTTACAAAGGTCAACTTGTTCTTGGTTAGTTCCAAAGATTAACATGTCATCAACATATAAGCAAATTATCACACCACTACCGGTATTGTCAAATTTGCTATATATACACTTGTCTGATTGGTTAAGATTAAAACCATTAGACAAGACAACTTCATCAAATTTATGATGCCATTGTTTAGGTGCTTGTTTAAGCCCGTACAATGATTTTACAAGCTTACACACCTTATGCTCATTTCCAGGCATAACAAACCCCTCCGGTTGTTTCATATATATTTCTTCTTCCAAATCTCCATTCAAGAAAGTTGTTTTAACATCCATTTGATGGATTACCAGATTGTTAATAGTAGCTAGGGCAATCAACAATCTAATTGTGGAGATTCTAGCAACCGGTGCATAGGTATCAAAATAATCAATACCTTCATTTTGCCTAAAGCCTTGAATTACCAATTTGGCTTTATACCTGTCGACAGTACCGTCAACTTTCATCTTTCTTTTAAATATCCACTTGCAACCCAAAGGTTTGCAACCACGCGGAAGATCCGCAAGAATCCACGTGTTGTTTCCCATTATGGAATTCATCTCATCATTGACAACTTCTTTCCAAAATGACACGTCTCGAGACTCCATAGCCTCCTTAAACGTCTTAGGATCCTCATCAACATTATAACAATATGAGTATTGAAATCCTACTTCAACTCTTGTTCCTTCCATCAAATAAGTTTGATAATCGGGTCCAAAAGACTTTGGTTTCCTAGCCCCGTTGCTTCTACGAAGCTCGAAAGGTTCATCTTGAGAATCAACACCATTGTTGTTCTTACTCCAACAATAGTAGGAGTTATATCTTTTGGCCTCGGTATAGAAGTAAACCGATGTTCATCAAAGATGGCATCGCTCGACTCAATCACCGAATGAACAGCAACTGAATCATTAGGCTCTATAACATAGAACCTATATGCTTTGGAATGCAAAACATATCCAATAAAGATACAATCAATGCCTCTTTCACCCAAGGTTTTAATCTTAGGCACGGTAAGTCTTACAAAAGCCCTACAACCTCAAACTCTACAACCTCAAGTTCGGCTTCTTTTTTGAACCAAAGTTCATATGGGGTAATAGGATTCCTTTTATTTGGAATTCTATTCAGTAAATAACAAGCCGTTAACATGGCTTCTCCCCAAAATCCCTCACTCAAACCAGAGTAAGATAACATGGAATTAACCATCTCTTTGAGAGTACGGTTTTTCCTTTCCGCTATGCCATTTTGTTGTGGCGTATACGGCGTTGTAACCTCATGTATTATACCACATGACCCAAAAGAGGTTGGATCAAAATATTCACAACCTCGATCGGTACGCAACCTTTTTATTTTAATGGTTAATTGTAATTCTACCTCGGTTTTATAGATTTTAAATTTATCTATTGCCTCGTCTTTAGAATGAAGAAGAAATACATAACAAAACCGTGTGCAATCGTCTATAAATGTTACTACATATCTTTTATTACCAAAAGAAGGCGTAGAACAGAAATCACAAAGATCACTATGAATAAGTTCTAAAACGGAAGACGACCTTTCAACACTATGAAAAGGTTGTCTCACAATTTTGTTTAACATACAAGTATTACTCTTATTATTCATGTCAAAAGATGGAATCAACTCATTTTTAGACATCATCAACATACGCTTATAATGAACATGTCCCAACCGAGCATGCCACAAAACAGAACTATTAACATCAAGATTTGTGATAACATTATTTACAACATCATGCTGAATATTTAACATAAACATGCCATTACATAAGTAATCAAATCCAATAAATACACCACACTTACTTAAAATGTACTTTTCTGACTCATAAACTTGTTTATAACCTTCTTTACATAACAAACTACCAGAAACCAAGTTTTTCCGTATACACGGAGCATGCAACACATGTTTTAAAATAATACATTTTCCAGAACTAAAAGATAAAACAACACTTCCAATTCCAACTATGGCAGGCCTTGACTCGTTTCCCATAAGTAGCATGGATCTATCGATCACAGGTTCATAGTTTTTAAACCAGCTTCGATCCTTGCAAATGTGTCTCGTTGCACCCGAGTCAATCCACCAAGCAACATCATCATCCTGCATATAAAATGCCTCAGAAATTAGTGGTACAAAATTCACATTGGAATTAAATCCATAAGTAACATTCTGAACTTGATGTTTAGGAGCACCTTGGTCCTTAGACCCTTGCCCCGAACTGTTGTTTGGTCATTTCTTCCTTACTCGACAATCAACCCTGAAATGTCCAGTTTTTCCGCAATTCCAACAAGCACCTTTCGGTTTTTTGTTGGTATCTTTGCCACTGTTTTTGGAAGACTTTTTCTTATCTTTTCCTTTGTTCTTATATGAATATTCACCGGCTTCCATCATATTGATAGAGGTCGAATCCATTACCTCTTTACCCTTGGTTTTACCGCCCTCTTGCGCCCTTAGAGATTCCTCTATACGCAGGTGACTACCAAGTTCTACTAGAGATAATTCTTCCTTTTTGTGCTTTAACATGTGTTTAAAATATTTCCATGATGGTGGTAATTTATCTATAATGCTTGACACCGAAATAGACTCATCCATTTCCATTTTATGTTGTGCAAACTGACCCAAAATGCGTAGTAATTCATTATACTGTTCCATTACTGACCTTGAATCTACCATGTTATATTTCATGAAATTACCAACCAAGAACTTTTTACTAGAGGCATCTTCATTCATATATTTAGACTCTAGTGAATGCCAAAGTTCTTTTGCAGACTCAACATTTTGGTAAATGTCAAATAATGAATCAGACATACCGTTTAGAATGTGACATCTACAGATGTAGTCATCATTCTCCCATTTGTTCTTCCTCCTCATTTCCTCCAGTGGTCCGTCATCCATCACTTCAGGCATCGGTGTACTCAACACATACACCACTTTCAATGTTGTAAGTAGAAAATGCATCTTCCTTTGCCATCTTCTAAAATTGACACCTTCAAACTTTTCCAATTTTCCAAAGTTTGTAGCCATCTCCTTGACACTTGACATTGCAGAAATTCTGAAATAAATTTTGTAGATTGTTGTAAATCATATAGCTTTCAAGGGAATTAACACAACAATGTCAAAACTAAAACCACAGGAAAATAAACTTGATATGACGTAGAATCGTGTAGAACACTTTCCTACAAAAGTTATTCGACCCTTATTGAATGCCCCAGGTTGCACGAACACTTCTGTGAGATAAGACTACGTTTTCCCTTTTCTTTATGGAACAAAAAGAAAAGTATACTAATGGAGTTTTATTAGAAAGTTCTGACACACAAAGATGGTGAAAACTTGAATATGTTTTCAAGTATTCTCTCAAAATGATCAAGTAATTGCTATCTTTTTAAAAGTCTATTTTCAAATAAGTAAAAACTTGTTTTTATAACTTCTAGGCTCAGAAGTAGTTAGTTAAAAACGTTTAGTTTAAGAGACACCTTTGTGGAAAGGTGTTGAGAGGAAAAAACTGCTGAAAAACCATGAAAAGACACACTAATTCGCATTTTCGGGTCACAGGCGGGCGCCTATGAAACACAGTCGGGCGCCTGTGAGAACCAGAAAACTGAAAAACTACATGTTCAACATTTTGCCTTGACAGAACCTCACAGGCGGGCGCCTAAGGGCACAGGCGGCCGCTTGTCACTCTGTTTTTCCAAAACCGAATTTTACGTGTCTTTTCGTTTGTTTTACAAACTCTACTTGATCATTTACATCCGTAAACTCGTAAATACTTATATGAGCGTGCACTCGGACCTCCAAACCCACAACAGAGTGTTCGAGTTCACCCATCTTTGTACCAAACCCTTAATTACACTAATGGACATGGTTATACTTAAATCACCAACAAAGCATAGAGGAATTTTTAGTTTCTGATAATAAAAGCATATCCGGGGAGTGGAGCTTACAAATCTCCTCAGTCTGGGAATTGTCAAGGAGCTCCCTGCCTCTTGGCGATTCCACACCATGATCCTCATTGCGGTGGTGGGATCCACTTTGGGCTGGCTGCCTCCACCCCTACTTTGGTCTGCTTCCGTAAAGGGCACGGATTTAATTCTCAACTTTTTTAGGAAAGGCTCTAGTAGATCCGAAAGGCTTGCATCCGAGTCATATTTCTTGTCCTTCTCCACAACTTCCTTTGCACTTGCATCAGAGGCAGGTGGGCAGACAATTGTTGGCCCCTTTTTTGCTTTGAACTTTCTTTTTCTTTTCCCGTCAATAGCTGCATTGCCTTGTAAGATTTCTACATTGTACAGATTCTCTACCATCGCGTCAATTGAGAGATTAAATTGCTGCTGCGTGATTTGGCTGTTTTGAACATCAGTGGGGTACCACTCCAGCATTAGGATTTCAGACTTACGCACTGGGGTGCCTGAAGGATGCAGGTTCTTAGATCTAAACGAATTAGATCTACGCGCAGCGGATGGATCACGATTTATATGACACAACACATAATTAAAGGACTTAAACTACTACAAGGGGGTTAAGATCAAGTTACCAATAGTAGGAAGAGAAGCCAAGATCTTCCGATGTGTTCTCCAAACGGTGGTTGGTGGACACCCTTCTTGATACACGAACCTCCTTGATATGCAACACCAAGAAAAACTCAAAGTTTTTCTTCTTACAAAAAACCCTAGGCAAGAAGAATAATTTTCCTCTCCCCTTTTTAAAGTGGTGGTCGAAATTATGAAGATAATTTCCCTTGGAATAAATCTCCTTTTATAGGAGAGTAAACCCTTGGCCTCCAAGTATTAATTAATTAAATAATTAATTAATTAAACAAAATAAAAGGATATTTTCCTTAATGACTAATTGTGACATGTATTGACCAATAGGAAATCAAATAACAAGTCATCCAACCAATCATATAACAAGAATATCTTTTATTTTCCACATCACAAAAATTAATCCTTGTGATAAATAAATGATAAGAGGCGCCACTTTAGGGTTATAAGCCCACATAAAATGTCTTTTATGTGTATTATATTATTTAGCCCAACTAAATAATATCCATGCATATCAATTAATTAGCCCAACCCAATTAATTATCACTGAGGCCCAAGTAACAAGATTATTAGTCCGAATACAGAAGCCACATCGGGGACCATGGACCTATAACCAGTAGCTCCAATAATTAATTATTCATCGAATGAATAAGTACATTAATTATTAATTCCGGGATTACGCCACCATAAACCCAAATCGAACTCTACCGATTATAGATGTATACTTATACTCAACCCATAGAGTGAATAAGCGTCCATTGATATAATCACTACATACGGATTAACCCTCCATAGATCGCCCATTTACGAGTGGGAAGTCTCGTGAACCCGACTCAGAATATCTTATCCTTATTTACCATTAACCCCCTAATGATCAATTAGCACACATATCTGACTAGTAGCTAATTAGTCAAATGTGAACTCCCGGGATCGGTCACTTTCTTAGGGCTAACAAATAAGGGGACTGTCTCTCTACTTCCCTTGAGGAAGGAATGGATTCCATGTCTGTGAAAATCAGAACTACTCACTCATCCGGAGATAGTGCCAATGAGAAGTGGCTTGGAACACATATTAAAGTGAACCGTAATTCAACACATCAAACACTACCCGGGACAAGCAAAGATCCCGTGATCACCTCGGGATTAAGGTTGATCCATATATGATCATCTAATGATTTAATAAGATTCCTCGATTACGGAATTATACCGAGAAATTCAGATTAAATCGGTCCATCCTATATGAATGCCATCATATATAAATGCCCCACGTAGGTACCTCTACCGACAAATCCGGATAAGACTATCACACCCTAAGGTGTTAGGCGCATTATTGGTGTTTTAATCAAGAGACCCTAAACTCGATTAAGTTCACCACGGACTAATCAGATTTAAGTATATCACCACTAACTCAATCCTCACGTGTAATCCATACACCGAGTTAAGTGGTTACATACTGAGATATACTTAGGGTTTTGTGAAAGATGTATTACTTTACAAGCACAAAGCAAGTAATAAGGTGAGATAAATTATGTCATTCATTATTAAAAACAATTACACAAATTGTCTTTCAGGCACTACACCTAACAATCTCCCACTTGCACGAAATGACAAGCAACGATTGTTTTTAGAGCACACCTTTCTCATCTTATTCACAACACTCTCCCACTTGCTCTAAAAGCGGATGAGATATATTCCTCAATGCCGCACTCTCCAAGCACTCGACTTGGTACATCGATTAGCTAGGTTGTCGACTCGAGACGATCTTTAGGATTGAAACGTAGCGGTCCTTCCAATCAGCGGTACTCTCTCTCAACATGCTTTTGACCTCTAAGTGAGTGAGAAAATCCTTCTAAGCTATCTCTTCACTTTGCTTTCCACGATGAAGCGATATCGGCTTATCGGACTGGAATTACTTCAGCACAAAAAAGGAAATTCTAAACACTATGAGTAAACACCGAGCCCGAGATCAACGTAATGATCATCCTTAATCGACTACAAGTCGTAATCGGTAGTAGTCAACCATATTCAAGTTTGCACTGAATATACAAGCATATGATTCCTCGTTCTCTAAAGATACTTGAGGACGTAGTAAAATGCTATTCAATGCTCGAATCCGAGATTTGATTGCAATTGACTCGTGTTAAGCTGACTTGCCCTTATCCTAGAGAGACTCTATCCCATTTTCTCTTTATCCGAAGATTTAGAGAATCATTCCACGAGAGGTAGGGTAGGACAACTCTCGATGAATGCCGCAACCATATATGCATAATCATCTTATTCAATAAGATCGATTAGGATAGCCAATGACTCATCTCGTGAATTTGACCGAATCAAATTCTTAGAATATAGTCCAATTCTCTCATCCAGAGAATCTTGGTGTGTCAGTTTCCGACTTGAGATAGCACACCCATGTTGTTTCCAACCGTTTTAGTGTTATCATTTATGAACACTAATGCTACTACTTTACCAATACCGATATCCAGTCTACTTAAAAACTTATCAATATTTTGGTCAAGTCCACATATTTTAAAACATGTGACTTTTAAATGACCGAGAGGTTCTCTTAAATCCACAAAGGATATAAGTCATGGCAGTCTTCCTACCAATGGTTCTTTCTGAATAAATTAAGATATCGTTAGTCTCGCAAAAAGGTATTAGGGAATCACCCCTATCTTCTGCTTTGTAACGAATCCGTTATTCATTCTCAGCTAAAACCCTTCTATTCTGAATGAATTCAGATTCCGTTGTTCGGCAAGAAAGTCTCAAAGAATCACCCCTATTTTACGCTTAACGAAATCTAGCAAGGATCGAGTGGTGAGAGAGTTCAAGGTCCGGGTTAACTCTCTACTTGTCGAGGAATCACCCCTATACCACTCAACTTTATTTGAAAGTTTAAACTTTCCTATTCATTCGTTTCTTTTCCGTGTAGATCCAATTGCTCCCACTGGGCCTGAGACACTCAGGTGGTTCTACAAGAGGCTGAACAGAACTGGAGTACCAAAACTCCATTCACAGGGTTAAGGTTTTCAAACCAACCTCTATGATCAGAATCCTATACAGCCCACTAAGAGCCATAGGTTATCAATCACCCCAGCAGACCGTAAAGTCCACAAAACTACAATGGGTCAATGGTTAAACCATACTCCCACTGCGTGGTGGATTGACATCCTGATCTAGTAGTATTTATCAGTGTAATCACCAACAACCGATGTTGGACGTGGTCTGATTAAATCAGATAGTAACTACCTTTGGGTAACCGTACTCCAAGGTTTAAGGTTGTTACTTATAGATTCTATCAGAAGGCTTGTGACAGTTCAACCGTCCACTTTCTCGATCTCAAGAATCTTATAATCAACCTTCACTCGTCTTATTAAGATATTTCACTAACAATCACAATCGAACGTATGCGCAAAATCTCCGATCCTACCTTCAAGCATTAAATGCTAAATGCCTACATTTATGGAAGTGGTGTGACCCGAATTCACTCATTATCCATAAATTCACTGGCATCTTCTAGGTAGACTTATCGGTTTACATAATAATGTTAACCGTTATTTTGCAACCAATTATCTTAATCGAGTTTAACAGTGTATTGTAGTACATCAATAACTATATAGGGCAAGTCTATGGTTTCTTTTTCGGTGAGAAACATTCCACTGTAGGAGGCGGTGAGCATCACCCCAAGACTATGCTATAGCCTATTTATGAGCATGGAATACTCTATTCTCTGCTAAAATCAGAGAATCCTACTCGTATTCTTTTGATAAACTAAATCGCGTTTCGAGTAGTTATCAGACAAAATGTCACCACTCAAAAACTCCCACTAGCTTGTGTCTCTCACTAGACCCCGAAGGTCATGATGAACAAGCTATGTTACCCCTTCAAATCTATTACCCTCTCCCGATTGAAAGGAAACTTAGTCATTGTTCCTTTGAGATAGTGTTCTAGACGGGAGATAGGAATCACCCTTAGCTTGATCGTCAGGTCTTATCTCAGGATATATACACTAATTAATAGATATTGAAGGGTCGTTTATCTTAATACGGAAACCTTTTACCTTTAATAGTTTTAGGCGTGTTACACATACCTATTCAAACTTTTCTTAGTGGTTTCGTCTTTATCAAACAAAAGTCCGAATCATGATTCATTACTACAAATGTCATCTTCACTTTGTTTAAGGCAATCAGTAGTATCGAGATGAAAGTGAATCCATTTGTTTCAACGACTGTGTAAACGTAAAAATAAATTTTTCTCGTGATATTCAAGGATAGAATCCAAATTCATTTCCTTATATCACTCCCACTATTATAGCTGAAATTGCGCCCGTTGTTACTCTATTAATCGTTAATGCACAAACTTCCTTGTTCTTTCCAAAGAACTAAGCTACCGAGTCAAGTTACTCGGTTAAGAAAGTCGCTAAGGATTCATTGGTTAGTGATCCAAATCACTTTCCTTATCCTATACTTTCTTTAATTAATGTTTCGGTTTAGCCTCAAAACTTTAGTTAAGGTGATTAACACTTATAGACATTCTTTCCCATTCTCAACTTTCCTTAAAAGGAAATAGTCTTGAACTAGCAAGTTCAATTGAGTAGACACTAATCGTGAAGCGTGGGATGTCTAATAAAAGCGTTACTCAGTGGGACTAATTTTCTAATAAATTAGAAAAACATAAGATAAAAGCTCCCACTAGTTTATCGGTTCCAAATACCGCCTAACTAGCGACACTTAAATTTATGATTCTCCAATTTTTCTATTAGAAAATTTCTCGTGTAGACACTACACAATTAAAATTCACTAGAAGAATTTTTTTCGTCCCAATCATCTTTCAAACTAACTACGGTTGTCTCTCGCTCAAGACGAGTGACAAAGAAGTGTTTATGCCTATTTACGTCACTTAAGTTTTGAAGGCTTCAAGAGAAATATCTCTTCGAAAAATTAATCGCATGTGAGATTAATAAATACAACGTTCTAGTTACTTACCACTTTTTAATGAAGTCGTTATTAGTCAATTTTACACTAGCAGATCTAGTACCACTGAGAGATATATAAGTTGTTGTCAATAAAATTGAATGAACATAAATCCAAAACATACACTACTAATAAATTTTAGGAACATAAACTAAGTACTTATAGTCTATCCTACTGCTCCAAGGATTTAATCTAATGCCTCAAGTGCCGCCTTAGGGTAGGTCAAAGAGGTTTCGATTAATATTGAAGATCGATTGAGAATCGAACATCTCATTTGTGATCGTCAATCACCTTTCCTTTTCAAACCAAGGTACTACCAAAAATACCCTTTATGAGTGTGACCTACTATCTCAGCATTTTTAGGTAGACCCCGAGTGTGCCGCCTTAGTGGTCGGTCGGTGACCCGACGAGTACCCAAAATCCTATCCTTTCGGAGACCAAGCCTTGAATTTTGATAGCGGTGAAGGCCTTCCAGGAGGCCGGTCCTGTGCCGGCACGAGGCGTCACCATTCTCTCACGTTGCTTGTGTCAACGGTAGAGGCCGTGGGGTCGGCCGTCGCTCTCCCGCTCCCACTCAATATTTTGAAAAAGTGGTGGGTTTATCGATCACGTTTTTGGACTTGATGTTACATTAAGGAACAATAAATCATAGGCCCGAATGTTGTCGGTTATGTGGGCTAGCCCACCCGACCTATTCGTTAGAACATATGTGGCCGCCGGACGGGTCAAGGCTAGGAGAGGTCCGTTGAGCCGTAGTGGCTCTTCGGATGGCTCAAGATTGCTGCACCCGTGCAAACGCCACACGTGGAGGGTGAAGTCGATCGAGCCGTAGCTCTCGTTGACCACCCAACCGTGGTTAAACCACTTTCGAACCTGTTTGCCCGTGATTATCCAATCCTTAAACATCAAACTTTCACGTAGACACTACGGAACAAAAACGTAATCTCGCAGGTAAGGTGGAATTCACCGAGAATCCAACACCTTAATCACGAGGTTTCGGATTTTACTCCTTATGCTTTCACAGAGTGGGATTCACCGAGAATCCATCACCCAACCTCGACGATTGAAAAAACCCGTGTTCCTCGGTTATTACCCTAATTAGTTTCTAATTAATATCAAACAATTAATTAAAACTAATCGTGTGTTTTATACATGCCTAACTAATTCCTCGAATTAATTTCTACATGTATGCATATGGAGTGGAATTCATGATATGATGCATGTCATGGCAATTTTCCGGTTCTACTCATACAATCTACACATGTATACTAGTGCGGAAAATAAACACCGAGATTGACCGCTTGCACTCCTCAGAATTAATCTATTCGAAAATAAATTAAAAACCCTAATCTGCAGCTGTTAAGAATCTTCGACGATCGGCATATCAAACGAACTTGGATCGGGATGAAACTTTCCAGATCTGATCTTCATTCTTCGGACTTCAAGATGGACGGTCGGATCGGAGCTTTGACTTGTCAATCTTCCTCAGTGAGCCGCCCAACTTGCTGCTGAAACAGACTCTCACAGCAGCGCATCATATACTTCCCGAGATCGATCGGGGATGAAGATGAATCCCGATCGTCCTGAAAATTTTATCTCACGTCCAAAACTCCATGATTATCGATCTGACTGGTCGGATTTTAATTTGAACGGTCCAATTGTTCCCAGAAAATCGAAGAAGTCACAGTTAGGGTTTCTGTGAATCCTGCGTTTTTCTGTTACAGCAGCCACTTCGCAGCAACGAACGGAAACCCAAACGGACTCTGATCGACACCAAAATTTGTGGGATTGTTCATAAACTTCCAATCTTGATTCTGACCGGAGGGATCTTCGTTTTAACGGCTCAAACAACGGGAAAAACGAAAAGACTAAACAGCTAATGTACAGATCTATTTTCTGGAAATTAAAATTGCAATAATACATAAATTACATAATTTCCTATACTCATATGAACGAATTTTCATCGTTTATATGAGTTTACAATAGATCTAACGGGAAAACGGTGCCAACCCCAATCCATCTCTTCAACCATAGCAATTTAAAAATTATTAATGCATAATAATAAGTAAAATATCACCTACATGCAATTCCACTCCTTTAAATCGTTTAATTACGATTATGACTATATAAATCGTGGAACCTTGCTCCGATACCACATGAAGGATGCAGGTTCTTAGATCTAAACGAATTAGATCTACGCGCAGCGGATAGATCACGATTTATATGACACAACACATAATTAAAGGATTTAAACTACTACAAGGGGGTTAAGATCAAGTTACCAATAGTAGGAAGAGAAGCCAAGATCTTCCGATGTGTTCTTCAAACGGTGGTTGGTGGACACCCTTCTTGATACACGAACCTCCTTGATATGCAACACCAAGAAAAACTCAAAGTTTTTCTTCTTACAAAAAACCCTAGGCAAGAAGAACTAATTTTCCTCTCCCCTTTTTAAAGTGGTGGTCGAAATTATGAAGATAATTTCCCTTGGAATAAATCTCCTTTTATAGGAGAGTAAACCTCCTTACTCCAAGTATTAATTAATTAAATAAATAATTAATTAAACAAAATAAAAGGATATTTTCCTTAATGACTAATTGTGACATGTATTGACCAATAGGAAATCAAATAACAAGTCATCCAACCAATCATATAACAAAATATCTTTTATTTTCCACATCACAAAAATTAATCCTTGTGATAAATAAATGATAAGAGGCGCCACTTTAGGGTTATAAGCCCACATAAAATGTCTTTTATGTGTATTATATTATTTAGCCCAACTAAATAATATCCATGCATATCAATTAATTAGCCAAGCCAATTAATTATCAATGAGGCCCAAGTAACAAGATTATTAGTCCAATTACGAAGCGCACATCGGGGACCATGGACCTATAACCAGAGTGAGCTCCAATAATTAATTATTCATCGAGCAGAATAAGTACATTAATTATTAATTCCGGGATTACGCCACCATAAACCCGAAATCGAACTCTACCGATTATAGATGTATACTTATACTCAACCCATGAGTGAATAAGCGTCCATTGATATAATCACTACATACGGATTAACCCTCCATAGATCGTCCATTCGAGGTGGGAAGTCTCCGTGAACCCGACTCGAGAATATCTTATCCTTATTTACCATTAACCCCTAATGATCAATTAGCACATATATCGACTAGTAGCTAATTAGTCAAATGTGAACTCCCGGGATCGGTCACTTTCTTAGGGCTAACAAATAAAGGGATCGTCTCTACTTCCCGAGGAAGGAATGGATTCCATGTCCGTGAAAATCGAGAACTACTCACTCATCCGGAGATAGTGCCAATGAGAAGTGGCTTGGAACACATATTAAAGTGAACCGTAACTAACACATCAAACACTACCCGGGACAAGCAAAGATCCCGTGATCACCTCCAGGATTAAGGTTGATCCATATATGATCATCTAATGATTTAATAAGATTCCTCGATTACGGAATTATACCGAGAAATTCAGATTAAATCGGTCCAAATCCTATATGAATGCCATCATATATAAATGCCCCACGTAGGTACTCTCTACCGACAAATCCGGATAAGACTATCACACCCTAAGGTGTTTCAGCGCATTATTGGTGTTTTAATCAAGAGACCCTAAACTCGATTAAGTTCACCACGGACTAACAGATTTAATTTAAGTATATCACCACTAACTCAATCCTCACGTGTAATCCATACACCGAGTTAAGTGGTTACATACTGAGATATACTTAGGGTTTGCAAAGCAGGTGTATTACTTTACAAGCACAAAGCAAGTAATAAGGTGAGATAAATTCTGTCATTCATTATTAAAAACAATTACACAAATTGTCTTTCGGGCACTACACCTAACAGTGCCCACATGAGGAACATCTGGGTCACCAACCATTTGCTTCGAAGAAGATCCCTGTGCTTCAACCTCCATCTTCTGACTTTTTGATACCCGATCGGTCACCTCACAAGGCTTATACCTGCTCGTGTCCACCCTTTCTGCACTTTGTTCTGGAGACTCTACCCTTCTCGGAGATGCACTTGCAATGGCTTTTCCAAGAATAGAGGCCCTCTGCTCTAAAATATTTCTGTTACTTTGCACTACTGGTTGATTGTGTCCTCGAGTTTCCGATGAGTAAGATGAAACTTCTGGTAAAGATTTGAATGAAGGTGCATAAAGTTCTGGGCCAAACAACTCTTCCTTGTGGATACCCTTTAATTGGTCCATAACTTTGGCGTAACAGCTAGCGGTCGTGTGCCCAATGATACCACAATAAGTGCAGAAAAGAGAGACATTTTCGTATTTAAGGGAGATTCATCTTACAGTTTTACCTTGAGACGCCTCCATGCCCTGCACTAAAGGCTTAGAGATATCCATTTCAACTAAACAGCGGACAGACTTCCCAAACTTAGTGTTGGAGAAAATGAGGAATTGAATTAAAAGTGAATTAAAAATGATTTTATAATCATTTTATTCTGTGACTTTGTAAGCATAATTCGGATATATTCTTGTATAGAATATATATAATGTTTTGTTAATTCTGAAAACTACGTGACTCGTAGATTAATTCAGGATTTGGAATCATTCAATTCGGATAACGAGTGAATGAGAAATTAACGCTTAAAGTCGCGTGGTGGAAAGAGCTAATGTTGGAAGTGGAAGTTGAAAAGTTTCAACTTGTAACCCACATTGGGAGTTGAGAGAAACAGTTCCTAGTATTTATATGGAAAGAATGTTGTATGTGGTATAAGCTCCTAGAAGAAGGAGAGATATCAGGTTGGTTTTAGCGGTCAAACGTTCTGCTAAAATGGCCACACGCGCGCGCACGCCGCCGCCCGCCCGGTCCCGGTCCCGTGCCCGTGCCCGTTGACCGTTGACCTTGGGCTTGGGCTTGGCTTTGGGGAATGGGCCTTCTTGGGCCTGGGGGGCCCTAGGCCCATGACAGTATTAAATTTTTTATACAAAAGTCCAATCGAGTTGAGCCCAATCCAAACAACATTCTGAGTTCAGGTTCGAAGCTCAGCTCACAGCTCAGTTCGTTTTCACTTAATTCAGAATTCTAGAAGGCTGATGACTGATGAATTCAATGGGGTGAAGATGAAACAACTTCAACTGCTGGCTGCATGGCTGATGACTGATGAATTCAATGGGGTGAAGATGAAACAACTTCAACTGCTGGCTGCATTAACAGGCTGCCTTGAATACTGAATATCAAAAGGCTTCAGTTCAGCCATGTCCTCTACTATATAAACGAGCTACATGAATGGGAAGAAAACACTGAATTGAAACACCAGCAAATATCATACCATATTCCTGCAGATTATCATGTTCTTGCATCATAGTGAAGAGAATAAGCTGAAGTACTGTCAAAGGTTCACCGGCGTTCAGAGTTAGACGTATCTCTATTCTGAAAGGTATATCTGAGAATTCCTGGGAGACAATTGCTACAAAACCGGGGTACATACCAGGGCAAATTTATCTTAAGGAAAGAGTGCTTCTCGGCTTAGATTTTGCATATCCTTTTATCATTTCTATTGTAGTATTTTCTTTCTCTATTTCTTGTTGTATCTGCTTCGTCAAGATTAATAAAATTGTTGGTTTAATTCGGTTTGATTATTTTAATTATACACGGGTGATAACAGCTTAAGACAAATTTTTCGATTCAACCCATGTGTAATCGAAATATTTTCACGAATATATCATCCGTTTTATTGGTTTTTGCCTTTGTTCTTTTGCTGGGTTAATACGTCTTTTATATCTACTGCATGCTGACCTGTTTGCTTCCCTTTGGACCAATTATTCATCTGCTTTTAAATCGTCTGCTACTTGTTTGTATCATATTAAAAATAAAAAATAATAAAAAAATGAACTGAATTTTTTCTGCTTTTTAAACGAGTTCAGCTCGTTTAATTAAAGGAAAAAAAAGGAAAAACGAATTTATTTGGATTCGTGGCTGTTTCGGATAAACGAGTTAACACAAGCTCTAACTCGTTTTCACAAGATTGATCTTGTTATGGTTTGAAAAACTGTTGGGGAAACGAGTTGAATTTTTGTTTCTTCTGATTAAAGTTTATCTTCTATTCTGAAAGAAATGCCATCTGACGGTCAAGTGACTCCTACTCCGGATGGTGCGCCAAACGGAGGACAGACTTCCCAGACTACGGGAATTGTGACACAGACGACCACGGTTACTGGTGCAAACCATGAGAGACCGGAGAAGTTCAACGGTTCCAACTTTAAACGTTGGCAACAGAAGATGTTGTTTTACATCACAACACTTGGGCTAGCAAGAATGCTAATCGATGACCCACCGGTGGCGCCACCTGAAACTCCTGAAAAGACGGCTTTTCTTCTGTCAGAAAATTTGGAAGCACAAGTGATTTTACAGGCAAGAATTATATTCTTAATGGTTTAGATAACATGTTGTATGGTGTGTACTGTACTTATGAAACAGCTAAATCATTGTGGCAAGCATTAGAGAAGAAATATACAACAGAAGATGCTGGTGCCAAGAAGTTTCTTATCAGTAGGTTTTTGAAGTATGAAATGAATGATACTAAATCTATTGTTAAACAAGTGGAGGAACTGCAAATTCTGATATCCGAGATGATAGCAGAAGATCTAAAAATTAATGAGAATTTTCAAGTGGCATGTGTGATTGAGAAGCTTCCCGACTCGTGGAAGGAATACAAGAGCTATCTCATGCACAAGAGGAAGCAAGTAACGATGGATGATTTGATTGTCCGACTTCATATTGAGGAGGACAATGGAGAATCTAAAAAGAAACGTTTTGTGCCTGTTGGACAAGCAAAGGCTAATGTGGCTGAGGTGAAAAACCAGAAGAGAAAGAAGCCGGAGAAATTTCCTAAGAAGACTGGGGAATCGTCCAAGAAGCCGACACCGTATAAATTCAATGGTGATTGCCACAACTGTGGCAAGTTTGGACACCGTGCTGCGGACTGCCGGTCAAAGAAGCCTTACAAACCTACGGCTCATATGGCATTTTGGCGAGGAGATGATGACAATCTCTGCGCCATGGTGATTGAGTGCAACACCGTGGGGAATCCGAGGCAGTGGACACAGGAGCCACTAAACATGTGTGTGCGGACCGTGATGTCTTCTCAACCTACAAGGCTGGCAATGGTGAGAAGCTGTGGATGGGAAACTCTTCCCAATCAAACATTCAGGGAACTGGAAACGTGATTCTGAAGATGACTTCTGGGAAGAAGCCGACACTTACGAATGTTCTCCATGTTCCTGATATACGTAGAAACTTGATTTCTGGTGGTATGCTGAATAAGAATGGTTTTAAACTTTCTTTTGGTAATGACAAGGTCATTTTGACCAAAAATGAGATGTATGTTGGTAGAGGTTATTTTACCGAAGGTTTATTTAAACTGAATGTAATGGCTATAATGCCTAAGACTACGTGTGCCATCGAGGCTAATAAAAGTGCTTCTACCGCTTACTTGATTGAGTCTTGCACTTTATGGCATAATCGTTTAGGACACGTTAATAATAAATCAATTCAAAGAATGATGAATTTCGATTTATTACCTAAACTAAAATTTAACCAAACCGGTAAATGCCAAGTATGTGTTGAAGCAAAAATGACTAAAGCGCCATTTCCATCCGTGGAAAGAAATACAGAACCATTAGAATTAATTCACACTGATTTGTGTGATTTAAAGTTTGTGCAATCGAGAGGCGGTAAAAAGTATTTTGTAACTTTTATCGATGATTGTACAAGATACTGTTATGTATATTTGCTAAGTAGCAAAGATGAGGCTATCGAGGCATTCAAAAATTATAAAAATGAAGTTGAGAATCAACTTAGCAGACGAATCAAAAAGGTTCGTAGTGATAGAGGTGGAGAGTATGAATCGCCATTTGAAGGATTATGCCTAGATTCGGGCATTATTCATCAAACTACTGCTCCATATGCTCCTCAATCTAACGGAATTCTTTGAACGCATAAAAACCGTACTCTGAAAGAGATGATGAATGCTATGTTGATCGATTCTGGTTTATCTCGAGAACTTGTGGGGGAGGCCCTCTCTCCGCCAATGTAATTCTCAATGTAATTCCATCTAAAAGATGGATAAGACCATATATGAGTTGTGGAAAGGCCACAAACCAAGTTATAAATACTTGAAAGTGTGGGGTGTTTAGCAAAGGTGGAAGTGCCTAAACCTAAACAAATCAAGATTGGGCCTAAAACGATAGATTGCATATTCATTGGGTGTCAGTAAAGTGACTTAAACTCTACATCTGGTGGAACCAATCTGAAGACTCAGCTGAGTGATGGTCGGTGTGAAGTGTATTATTCATCGTGCATCAATAGGGTGGAGTCTCTCGAGCTTCATCGGCAGGTAACTATCGCGGGGTGATAGTCTGTGATCTTGGAATACTGCAGGTCCCACATCTCATAATTTCTGTTATGTGACAGCTATATCTGAGTGTCATTAAAAGGAGGACACGTGTAAGGGTATTTATGGCGATTCGAGACAAAGATTCTGGCGGCTAGGGTTTAGGGATTTGTGCCTATAAATACATCTGATTGTTGTCTCATTATCCGTGTGTGTTGAAATCAGTAAAATTCGATTGCATAATAAAATATCTCTTTTACGCCCGTGGTTTTTACCTCTCCCATCGGGTGAGGGTTTTCCACGTTAAATCTGTGTTCTTCTTGTTTTGTTTTCTCCTTTGATTGTTTACGTTTGATTGCGCTCTCGCTTCTGTTTCTTGCATCCGAAGTTATCTCCATCCGTTTTATAACAAGTGGTATCGAGACAAGGTTACGAGAAAAAGCGATATATGCACGATCAACTTCATCTTCACCAAGACCTTCACCAGGTGCTAGGATCTCGTGATAAAGTTGTAATCTTTAGCAAGGAAAGATGTCGGCAGAAACGTAAAAATCGATAAATTTATAGGAAGGAACAGTTTTGGTCCTGTGGCAAATCAAGATGCGTGCAATTGTTGAAACAAAGCAGGTTTGTGGAATCCTTTATCGACAAACCAAATCGTGCGGCCAGATTATGCCGATCTGGAAGAGAAAGCACATTCAACCATCATGTTGTGCTTATCTCGATGATGTTATCACCGAGGTTCTTTGAGGAAGACACATGACCAAGTTGTGGAAAAAGCTTGAAAGCTTGTATATGACCAAGTCACCGACCAACAAGTTGTTATTGAAAGCAGAGGTTGTTCGGTTTGAAGATGCATGAAGGAGTCCACCGAGGGAACATCTTGACCGGTGAACACAATATTACTTGATTTAAGGAATATTGATGTTAAAATTGAAGATGAAGATGCAAACACTAATCCTGTTGGTGTCATTGCCGGCATCATATGAAAACTTTGTGCGATCTTTCATAGTTGGGAAGGATACAGAGCTTTAGAGGATGTGAGTCCGCCTTACATGCCAGGGAGTTGAGACACAAGGCTCTTTGGGACAGACAGTCATTTCTTTGGGCTAGTAGCTAGCAGCAATAGTGGAAAAGGATATGGACAGAAGAAGAAAAAGAAGTCAGTGTCCAAAGGTCCTAAGTCTACTGATGTCTGTAATTATCAGAAGGAGCGGGGACATTGGAAGTCCAATTATCCAGGAAGAAGAAACAGCAGGAAGGCAATTCTGGCACAGTAGCCTTGGCTACTGAGCAATCTGATGAGGATCTGGTTCTAGTTGCAGGGGATTCTACACACCACAATGATGTGTGGATACTTGATTCTGGAGCATCCTACCATATTTGTCCAAGCAGAGAGTGGTTCTCTACTTGAAGCGAGATAGATGGTGGTCAAATCTATATGGCCAACAAAGAAGGTCTCAGTAAAGTTGTGGGAATTGGCTCAAGAAAGTTAAGGGACGAGAGGATGGTAAATTTTGTACATGAAGGATGTAAGACATGTTCCACAGATGACCAAGAATTTGGTATCTCTCGATCCACTGAGATGACAAGGGTTCAATTTCAAGGGTGAAGGTGGACAATTTGAATGTCTTCAAAGATTCGAGATGTAGTCCTCAAAGGCATCAAGAGGGAACCTTGTATATATTTACAAGGATCTCATCAGATCCTGCTTTCTTTGTTGCATCCTCGCAGATTCACTGATCTCATGAGACTCGGTGTGGCACATGAGACTTGGTCACATGGGTGAAAGGGTATATCTTTGGTTCTTTCTTCAATGAGAGTTTTCTTGGGGATATAAGGTCAAGAATCTGGACTTTTGTGAACATTGTGTGTTTGGGAAGTTGCATAGAAGTAAATTCTCGGCGAGGTTGCACAATACAAAGGCATCACTTGATTATATCCATTCAGATCTTTGGGGTCCATAAAAAGTTGAGTCATTGGGTGGTCACAGATATTTTGTGTCATTCATAGATGACTATTCAAGGATGACTTGGGTGGTGATGATGAAGAACAAAAGTGATGCATTCAATAACTTCAAGCGATGGAAGGCCCTAGTGGAGAATCGGTTAGGCAAGAAAATCAAGAAGCTTTCTGCATGGATAATGGTGCTGAATTTGCTGGACGGATTTTGATTCATTTTGTGCAACTAAGGGTATTGCCGGACATCATATCTGTAAGGAATACACCTCGTGAGAATGGTGTAGGTGAAAGGATGAATCAAACTCTACTTGGAAAGGGCAAGATGTATGCTTTCTCAATTTGGTTTATCAAGGAGATTTTGGGCGAGAGGTGTTAAGACAGACTTGCTACTTAATCAACAGGAGCCTCACACAGAATCAATCTCAAGACACCATTTGAGATGTGGTCGAGGCAAGCCCTGCCGACTACTCATTCTAAGGGTTTTGAAAATCTGACTTACTATCATGTTAGTGAAGGAAGTTGGAACCAAGAGCCAAGAAAGGAGTGTTTGTGGGGTATGGTGATGGAGTGAAAGGATATAGGATTTGGTCATCGCAGAGTCCAGAGTAATCCTCAGCAGAGGATGTTGTGTTTGATGAAAATTCTATGTTAAACTCATCGGTGGGAGGTCTCACCTGAGTGCGAAACCGAAGGTTGAATCGATAGTGTTGAGAAGCAGGTGGAGCTTGGTGGAGTCCACTCGATATGCAACAATCGGTGGATCCAAATCAACACTATATCTTGATCTGGATAATAAACCGAGATCCGATCCAAGCCGATCTCTCGAGACCTTAGCGAGGCGTCATATAAACATTGATCACAGAGTCTCATTGCCAAACAGCCTAGAAGATCTAATGTTGGGATACCTCCAAGAGATATGGATATGATGATTTGGGTGGATATGCACTCCAAGTTGCGAGAAGAAGTAGAGGTTCTTGAACCTACTACTTACACGAGGGAAGCGAGTGACATGTGCTGAAGCATCTCGGTGGCATGCGACCATGGGAGATGAAATGGAGTCATTATTGAAGAATCGGACTTGGGAATTGGTCAAACAACCTCACCGACAAGGAGTTGTGACTTGCAAATGGATTTTCAAGAAAAGGAAGGAATAACAAAGCGTAAGGGTCGTATAAGGCACGTTTGGTTGCAAGAGGATTGATCAAAAGGAAGGGTTGACTTTGATGAAATTTTTTCACCGGTGGTCGACACACTTCAATCGAGGTGTTACTAGCAATGGTGGCACAACAGATCTGGAACTTGAGCAATTGGATGTGAAGCGCTTTTCTACATGGTGAGGTGGATAAGGAGATATACATGACACACGGCTGAGGTTTTCAAGTTCTGGCAAAGAAAACTATGTTTGCAAGTTGAAGAAATCATTGTATGGTTTGAAGCAAGCTCCAAGGCGAGTGGTATAAAAGGTTTGTGAGCTTTATGCTTCAAGCAGGTTACAACAGAAGTCCTTATGATTTATTGTGTTTACTTGATCTATTTGAAAGATGGATCATATATCTATCTTGTTACGTATGTGGATGACATCTTTCGATAGGCTGCTGACAAGGAAGTCGATGTTCAAAATCTGAAGAATCTTCTTAGTCTTTGAATTTGAAATGAAGGATTTGGGTGCGACCAAGAAAATCTTGGGGATGGAGATCCGGAGAGATAGGGTCGGAAGAAGTTGTTCTTGTCTCAAGCAGGTTATGTGCGAGAAGATATTGGCCAAGTTTGGGATGTCTCTTTGCCAAAACCAATAGATACTCTATGGCATCAAATGTTCATTTGTCTGTTTATGCTTCACGATCCACCAAGAGAAGGAGTATATGTCAAAGTTCCTATGCTAGTGCGGAGTAGCGATCGATGTATGCCATGGTGTGCACTAGGCACGATCTTCAGCTCGAGCGATCGGTGTTGTCGCAGGTTTATGGCTCAACTGGTAAGTAACACTGGGAAAGTCGTTAAAGGATATTCAGTACCGAGAGAGTACTGGTGATGTTGGTCTCATTTATGGAGGTGATATTGAGTGCAGTCACAGTTCTTGTGATCTTTGATTATCATGCAGTGATGTTGTGATAGAAAATCAATGACCGGGTATGTGTTTACATTGGGAAATGCGGTGGTCGGTTGAAAGCTACTCTTGAGCTCTGATGCCCTTATCAACCATCAAGCGAGAATATATGGCTCTTCTTCAAGCAACTAAGGAGGGTATCCGGTTGAAGGGCTAGTCGGTGATTTGGGGTTGCATCGAGGATCAGGTGATATATATTGTGGCAGATCTTAGTGCAATATGTTTAGCCAAGGATCAGGTTCATCATGAGAGAACCAAGCATATTGATGTCAGGTATCATTTCTTGAGGAATGAGAAGAGGGTTGTGGTGAAGAAGATTGGCACAAAGGAGAATCCTGCTGATATGTTCACTAAACCAGTTCAGCAGAGTAAGTTCCAGCTTTGCCTGGACTTATTGAATATTCAAAGCTTATAATCTGTTTCTGGAAACTTTACTGAGGGCATATCAGTGGAGTGGATGCTGTGGAGATAGTCTGGTACAAGTACATCTGGCATTGACGAATGCATCTGGTACAAGTACATCTGGTTATGCAATCTGTTTGACTCTAGTGAGAGTTGAAGTCAAGGTGGAGATTTGTCAGTAAAGTGACTTAAACTCATCACGGTGGAACCAATCGAAGACTCGGTGGTGGTGAGTGATGGTCGGTGAGAAGTGTATTCAATTCATGTGCATCGGTAGGGTGGAGTCTCATCGAGCTTACGTCGGTAGGTAACTATCGGCGGGGTGATAGTGTGTTGAGTAATCTTGGAATACAAGCAGGTCCCACATCACATTAATCTGGCATTATGTGACAACTATCTGATGTCATTAAAAGGAGGACACGTGTAAGGGTATTTATGGCAGTTCAGACAAAGATTCCTGGCGGCTAGGGTTTAGCGATTTGTGCCTATAAATACAGTTGTTGTCTCATTATCCGTGTGTGTTGAAATCTGTAAAATTCAGTGCATAATAAAATATCTCTTTTCTGCCCGTGGTTTTTTACCTCTCCCACTGAGGGGTTTTCCACGTTAAATCTGTGTTCTTCTTGTTTCTGTTTTCTCCTTTGATTGTTTACGTTTGATTGCGTCTGTTTCTGTTTCTTGCATCTGAAGTTATCTCCATCCGTTTTATAACATTGGGCATGCACATAACAGTATTGCATATAGATTTCTTGTGCACAAATCTGACAACCCTGATGTGCATGTAAACACAATCATGGAGTCAAGAAATGCGGTGTTTTTTGAGGATGTATTTCCAAACAAAGAAAGACATAATGAAGACTCAAATTCGACTAAGAGGGCACACGAAAATGTGGGGGATAATGCTCCAGAACACGAGGAAGTGGAACCTCGAAGGAGTAAACGGGCTAGGACTTCAACGTCTTTTGGGCCAGATTTTCTCATCTACATGGTAGAAAATACTCCAAGGACATATGCCGAGGCTATGTCTAATCCAGAAGCACCTTTCTGGAAAGAGGCAATTAATAGTGAGATAGATTCCATTATGCAAAATCACATTTGGGAATTGGTTGATATTCCACCGGGACATAAAGCTCTCGGGTGTAAGTGGATTTTCAAGAAGAAGCTTAAAACTGATGGATCTATTGATAAGTATAAGGCCAGGTTGGTAGCTAAGGGTTATCGGCAAAAGGAGGGTCTTGATTTCTTTGATACTTACTCACCAGTAACTAGAATCACTTCTATAAGGGTTCTAATTTCTCTTGATGCAGTGTATAACTTGGAAATCCATCAGATGGATGTTAAAACTGCATTTCTGAATGGTGAATTAGACGAAGAAATTTATATGGAACAACCTGAGGGGTTTGTGGTTCCAGGTCAGGAAAACAAAGTGTGTCGACTCGTTAAGTCGTTGTACGGACTGAAACAAGCACCCAAGCAATGGCATCAAAAGTTTGATCAAACTATGCTATCTAATGGGTTTAAGATCAACGAGTGCGACAAATGTGTCTGTAGGATGTAATATCACCGGATGGATCATAGATCCACCCGATTACGCAGCGGAAACTACAAGATCTAGATCCAACAACCAAAATATATAAAACAATAGATCTAAACCTACGAGGGGGTTTAGATTACTTACCGGTTTATTGTGAATAAACGTCTAGAACAATCCGAGATCCAAGATCCAAGAATTGAGAAGCCACCGTCTTCTGGCGTGTATCTCCAAGCAACACCAAGTGGATGGTGATTCAAGCCGCTTGACCTCCTCGATATGCTACCTTAGAAAAACCCGAAGTTTTTTTAAAACTCAAACCCAAGTACTTAGGCCGAAAATTCTAAGCCTAATAGTTCTTCTAAGTCGAAAATTGTGTCATATAATTTGGCTTGGGAGAACTCTCTTTACATAGGAGAGTAATCCTTGTCCTCCAAGGATTATTTAATTAATACAAAATCAATCAAATTAATCCTTTTCCTTAAAAAGATAAATCTAGAATATTCCCAAATTAATAAGGATATACAAAAGATTTTCTTTTCCTTAAATTATTTAACACAAGAATAATTTAATCACATGTATTATTATTTATTAAGAAAACTAATTTCCTAATAATTAATCAACATAAAATGCGCCCCACCCTAGGAAAAATAGGCCTACACGCATTTTTGACACATTGGGCTGAGTCCACGAAAAAACTCTTTTCCGTGTATTTAATTATCTAGTCCAACTAAACAATTAATCCACATATCAATTAAATAGTCCAATCCAACTATTTAATTATAATTGAGGTGAAACGATGAGAAAACCTATATGCTATATTAGGAGCCACGTCGGGGACCATGGACCCATATTCAGTAGCTACAATAAATTAAATAAAATTATTCATCAGACCGAACAATTCTATTCAATCTATTAATTCCGGGATTACACCACCATAAACCCGAAACTGAACTCTGCCGAATATAGATAACTTACAATCAACCATGAGTTGATAAGCGTCCACTGATATAACCATTACATACGGATAACTCCTCCATAGACTGTTCATTTCGAGTTGGGATATTTCTGTAAACCCTTCTCGAAACATATTATCCTTATTTACCATTAACCCCCTAGTGATCAATTAGTTCACATACCGGACTAGTAGCTAATTAGTCTAACATGAACTCCCGGGATCGATCATTTTCTTAGGGCTAACAAATAAGAGGAATCTGTCATCTACTTCCCGAGGGAAGGAATGGATTCCATATCTGTGATAGCATAGACTACTCACTCATCCCAGAATAGAGCCAACGAGAAGTGTTGGACCACATACTACGAAGTGATCCTTACTAACACATCAAACCCTACCCTAGTCTAAGCAGTTGTCTGTGATCACCTCAGGATTGAGATTAATCCATATATGATCATCTTGTGATTCGATAAGACTTCTCGATTACGGAATTATATCGAGAACTCAAATCAAATCGGTCCAGCCCTATATGATTATCATCATATATAAATGCCCCACTAGGTACCCTATTACCGACAGTCCGGATAAGACTGTCACACCGTAAAGTGTTCTGGGCGCATTATTAGCATATTAATCATGAGATCCGTACTCAGATTAATCAACGCTACGGACTAAGTTAATTTTAAGTACATCTCACTAACTCAATCCTCTTGTGTATAGACATACACTGAGTTATATGATTACATAAACGAGGTACTTAGGGTTTTCAGTAGTGTCTTAATTATAAACATACATGCATATAACAAGATGAATTATTAATTCTGTCCTAAAACAATTACATAATTGTCTTTCGGGCACTACACCTAACAGTGTCTACATCAAACATACACCTAATGCTTATGTGTTAGTGTGTTTATATGTTGATGATATGCTGATTATAGGGAGTACTCATGATATTATCATGAATACCAAAAAGATGCTGACACGTAACTTTGATATGAAAAATATGGGACTGGCAGATGTAATCTTGGGGATTAAAATCTCCAGAATAACTGAGGGACTAGTGTTGTCACAGTCTCACTACATTGAATCCGTCCTGAGGAGATTCAGTGTTTATGATGAAAGTCCTGTGAAAACACCTATTGACTTAAGTCTTCACTTAGTCAAAAATAAAGGTGACCATGTGTCTCAGTTAAAATATTCTCAGATTATCGGTTGTTTAATGTACATAACGAATTGTACTAGACCGGATATTGCATGTCTTTGTGAATAAAGCGAGCGGAGTTTACAAGTAATCCTAGCGAGGATCATTGGAAAGCTCTTATTAGAGTACTAAAGTACTTGAAATATACAATGAACCTGGGAGTATTTCACTAAGGCAGATTCAAAGCCAGAAGCTACCTCTCCTGATGCAATATTTTCTATCAGAATCTCTTCAGAGTCTGCATTTGCATTAATTTCCATTCATGTGGGGGATTGTTGGAGAAAATGAGGAATTGAATTAAAAGTGAATTAAAAATGATTTTATAATCATTTTATTCAGTGAATTTGTAAGCGTAATTCGGATATATTCTTGTATAGAATATATATAATGTTTTGTTAATTTTGAAAACTACGTGAGTCGTAGATGAATTCAGGATTTGGAATCATTCAATTCGGATAACGAGTGAATGAGAAATTAACGTTTAAAGTCGGGTGGTTGAAAGAGCTAATGTTGGAAGTGGAAGTTGACAAGTTTCAACTTGTAACCCACATTGGGAGTTGAGAGAAACAGTTCCTAGTATTTATGTGGGAAGAATGTTGTATGTGGTATAAGCTCCTAGAAGAAGGAGAGATATCGGGTTGGTTTTAGCGGTCAGACGTTCTGCTAAAATGGCCACACGAGCGCACGCACGCCGCCGCCCGCCCGGTCCCGGTCCCTTGACCATTGACCGTTGACCGTTGACCTTGGGCTTGGGCTTGGGCTTGGGCTTGGGCTTGGGCTTGGGCTTGGGCTTTGGCTTTGGCTTTTGCTTTGGCTTTGGCTTTAGGGAATGGGCCTTCTTGGGCCTGGGGGCCCTAGGCCATACAAAAGTCCAATCGAGTCGAGCCCAATCCAAACAACATTCTGAGTTCAGGTTCGAAGCTCAATGGGGTGAAGATGAAACAACTTCAACTGTTGGCTGCATTAACAGGCTGCCTTGAATACTGAATATCAAAAGGCTTCAGTTCAGCCATGTCCTCTACTATATAAACGAGCTACATGAATGGGAAGAAAACACTGAATTGAAACACCAGCAAATATCATACCATATTCCTGCAGATTATCATGTTCTTGCATCATAGTGAAGAGAATAATCTGAAGTACTGTCAAAGGTTCGCCGGCGTTCAGAGTTAGACGTACCTCTATTCTGAAAGATATATCTGAGAATTCCTGGGAGACAATTGCTACAAAACTGGGGTACATACCGGGGCAAATTTGTCTTAAGGAAAGAGTGCTTCTCGGCTCAGATTTTGCATATCCTTTTATCATTTCTATTGTAGTATTTTCTTTCTCTATTTCTTTTTGTATCTGCTTCGTCAAGATTAATAAAATTGTTGGTTTATGTAACGCCATTTCTCGGAAACCGAGTCCTTATCCGGAAAGAGCGCTCGGCACACATATTATCAAATAAATTCAATAATATATGTAAGCCTTACGTCATACATCAGAACTAAAACGACGCGGAAGATAAAACGACTCGGGAAAACAAAAGACAAAAGATCGAACACACGGTTTTCAATGCTGTAAAACTAAATCCAATAAAGAATACTAAACATCCAACGTTAAATCCAAAAGAACCAAACGGAACTAATCCAAAAGAAAGACAACAATGTTTGAATTGAACCAACAACATCGTTGAAAGAATTAAAACTAAAAGAACTAAATCTTCACGAGCTCCGTCTCACACGTCCCCGTCAAAGAACTCATCAGCGTTAGCAACCTGTTCATCTTCTTTGGGGAAAGAGAAAGACAAACAAAAAGTAACGGGATAAGTACATAAGTACTTAGTAACGCGTAGAAGATCGCATAACATCGGTCTCATAAAGAAATAAAAGCAACGCCGTCTGTTATTAATTCATTCCGTTATTAAGCCTAGCTAACTATCACATTATATTCATCACATAACATGAGGTTCCAATGGTATCTAGCTTAGCTCAAGTTTGTTACATCGTGAATAACAAGGGCACTACGCCTAGTAATAGGATGTACTAGGACAGCTGGGTGCAACCTACTTAGAGACACGCGCTCAGAGCTCCGGGAATATCCGAGTCCCGATGGTGTGATAACCGGCCGAGAATGTACCAGACGCTTTATCTAGCCAATCGATTGACCGGCGTGGAGTACGATCTACTTTGTGCAGTCGGAGAACACATCGCGATATTGTACTATGCCTTACCAAGCATTGCATGATGTTTAAGAGTTTAAACTACCACATACGTTTGATTAGATGTTTAACTAGTCACCTAAGTGTTTTCAAGTAAGCTCCCTCACATCTCCTACTCTCTTTCCTAGACCACTAGACACGGACAAGGCCTAGCAATTACACAGACATCGATAAACTCTAGCTTATCGAAGCACAAGGCAAATCCAAAGCTTTCGACGGTCCCACACTTCATCTTTTCAGGGAATCCATATGGTGCCGGAACTAAACGCATCAAAAGCTAATTCAGGGCTTTGTCACATATGGTTAAGTAGTAAAAGCATGATTATGAAGCCTGAAACCAAGCTGACATGAAAACAGTGAAAAACAGAATAAACTGGTCGAACGCCCGTCTGACCCTATGTGAACGCCCGTCTGACTTGGACGTGCGTCCACCAACCCCCAGACGCCCGTCCGTGAAATTCAGCCACATCCTGTATCAAAACTGGACCCTCAAACGCCCGTCCGTACTACTCAAACGCTCGTCCGAGCTGCCGCTACCTCGGACGCCCGTCCGCCCTCATGCAGACGCCCGTCCGCCTGGGAATTTCCCAGAAATTCTGCAACTACGTAAATACGATTTCCAACCCAAACTCCAACATAACCAGACTAAAAACAGTGCAAATAACATACAAATTGCTCTATAACCTTACGACACCTTAGTCATACGATAAGAACACCACGTTACCTTAATTTGCGTGGTCCAACGATCCAAAGCTACCAAAGTCTTGAAAAGGTTAAACCTTTAACTCCAACCTAAAAACGATCAATCCAAAGACGATCACTACGATGTTTAAACTCAGAAAAACGCAGCTTAACAGCGTTGATAACAAACCCTAGTATCAAGAACGATGAGGGAAAACTTACGTTAACGGATTTAGGGATTGTTGATATCAAAACGATCCTCTTCTCGCGGTGATCCTTTCTCCCTTGAGATGTCTGTTGAAAAGAGCAACGGATTAGTTTCGAAAATCGAAAGCCTCTTCTCTTCTTTTTTCTTCCCAAAAAATTGCGTCTCTCAGTTTGATTTTTACGTAAAACAACAACTAGATTAAATTATGATTAGTTTTCCTTTTATAATCCCAATTAAAATCTAATTATTCCTTATTAATAAAATCCAATTAATCCTTTTCCTTTTTCTTTTCCTTTTCTTTAATTCTATTAATTAAGTAACATAATATTCTGATTTTTGCTAAAAGACCGAATTGCCCTTTTTTCAAAAATCGAGATATTACAGTTTAATTCGGTTTGATTATTTTAATTATACACGGGTGATAACGCTTAGGACCCCCACACACAACTTCTTTCTTTAGATTTCCCAAGCACTTGCATATATGCTCTCCTGAATTATGGATAATGTTAAGAAAAGGGCCGAGCTGGACTTAAGAATTTAAAAGAATAGCAGACTGAATATATATTTTTTATTATATAAATTCAGGTCCAGCAAATTTAATCCATCAGCATATATGAGAATCCACAAGTAATTATATAATTAATTATAAAATTAATAATTAACCAACAATGGAAAATTAATTAATTTAAATAATTAATTACTTAATTTAAATACCTGAAAAAATAATAACAATACAATTTTCCATATAACGTAAACGTTGAAGTTTCATGGCCATTAATGTGACATACAATGATATAATCAAATAAATAATAGTCACAGATATATCATATATTAAATGCAGTTCAAGTCATAATATCACATAGAGTACATATAAATATTATATAAAAGCTTTAATCAAAAACACTATATAAAACCTTTAATCAAAGGGGAGGTTACTTTTGAAAATTAATCAACACAAAATAATGTAACCACAAAATACTCAACAAAAATGGAACAAAATATTTGCTCAACTGCCTTAGTTATTGTGGAACGGAGGGAGTATACACTTTCTTCAAGCTTTAAATTCTACATACGTATTTTGTACTCCACGTAGTGTCTCCTCGTTTTTAAAATGTATAAAGTGTAACGTTTCGGAACCCGAGTTATGTGCATTATGCTACTCTCTCCGTTCTTATTTAAGTAGTGTCGTATTTATTGTAGTTACATTTCCAAAATATTATTTATTGTATTTTTCTACATCTACCCTTATTTATTATAGGGTGGGAGATTGAAAACAACAATACATTAATTATATTCAATGGTTGGGTGTTATTGTCATTTTAATGTTAAATCAAAGCATTAACTACATTCCTTAATATGTGTTTTTGGCAAGTGCGAGGGAGTATTATACATTTGTTTCGTTAATGCCTGAAATTAAGTATTAATTAATTACAAAATACTACCTCCTCCCAAAATCTAATTAGTTTAGCATTTTGAATTTGTCCCAAGATATAAGTCCATTTAGATAACCAACGAAGTATTTATTATTTTTATTTCTCCTTTTGCCCCTCATTTATTATATCTCCACCAACTTTTCGTTACTTTGCATTAATAACGGTCAAATGTCATTTTAGTCTTTTCATTAAAATTAATGACACATAACCAATTTAATCAAATTTTTAATCTGTGTGGAAAAAAACCTAAATAGATTTATATTTTGGGACGGAGGTAGTGTATATTTTTTTGGGTATGCTTTAATTGAAGTTACTGCCTACGTGACTTACTTGGACGCTTAGATATACTACATGTGATTTAATTTTTAACGGTTGTCATTATAATACCTCCGTTCTAAAATATAAGTCATCTTGAGTGTTTTCACATAGATTAAGAAAATTGTTGATTGTCATATATTTGATGGCTAATGTCTAAAATTCCCATTGACCATCATTAATGCAATAGTTGTTAAGTCTTGTGAGGTGAATCGATTACAGTGGTGAAATTTAGACTAAAACCTAGCATGAAGGCTAGTGTTCGAACCCCGTTAGCGGCAATAGTTGTTATGTAATGAAAAATGATTAGATTGATAATAAATTAGGAATAAAATAGAGAAAATAGTTTAACTATTGCATTCGTAACGTTGAATGACTTATATTGTAAAACAAAACTAAAAGTGCATGATAAATTATATTATGAAACGGAGGTACCTTGTAGATTTTTAATTACTACATTCCGGACAAATATTACGTTAATTAGTATGCTTGACATGTTTTGAACATATTATTAATTAAGATAGCTATGCAACGACAGAACGAAAGTAAGTAATGTACTCCGAATGCTTTGGCCTCACAAATCTTGAAAGACGAATATTTCTACTAAAGGGATTTTATTAATACTACAGAACGAAAGTAAGTAGTACTAGTCTTTCTTCAAAACCTTCGGTTATTTGAAGGAATATTCTTCATGGTAGAGATTTACTATCAAGAGGACTACGTTGGAAAGTTAGAAAATGGGATAAAATTGACATTTACAACGATCCTTGGATCCTCTCTCCCCCATTTTTCCGGATCCACTCTCCCTCTAAGAATTCTTCAGTTAGCCTCGTAAGTTCTCTTATTAACCTAGTCACTCGCGTGTGGAACAATGCCCTCATTCGTAACACTTTCAATTCTCTTGAGGCGGATAAAATTTTGTCAATTCCTTTATCGGTGAGAAACGTAGAGGATAAACTTATTTGATATTTTAACTCCAATGGAGTCTACTCTTTTCACTCCGGATACCATGTGGCACGATATTTTCAATCTTTGGAGAGAGACAACCCTCTACCATCGTCATCATCTGCAAAAAATATTTGGCCTGGTTTATGGAGATTTAAGGTGAAGCCGCGTATCATCCATTTTTGTTGCAAAGTGATTCACAATGCTTTGCCTATTGCGAAAGGTCTAGCTAGAGAAATTGGCGATGGAATATATAAAATTTGTAATAAAGTATCGAAGACTATTTGGCTTGTTTATTTGAGTGCGAAATCCCTAAATCAGTTTGGAACAAAATCCCAAAGGGATACTCCTGGTAGCAAATCCGAGTAGTCACCTTTGTTGATTTTTTTTCATATTTTGATGAATAAAGAGGATGAAATTGGGGTTGCTTTTAACATTTACCTATTGTGGAAAATTTGAAAATCCTGGTGCGCTTGGGCCTGTGATGAGAAAGATGTGTATGTCTCCTCGATTTTATTTCAAGCCAAAACTGAATCTATGGAGGCCGTATCATTGCAGACGCATTCGACCTCCACACCTTGTCATCAATCATCTTGGACTCCTCCATCACCCGGTTTGTTCAAATTCAATGTGGATGCTGCTAGTCCCAACGACACAATGGCTATGGGAAGTATTCTCTGTGATAGTAGTGGAAAAATTTTGGGGTCATTTTCAAGAAAACTAGAATGCAACTATGAAGTATATATTAATCGGAGAAGCTTTAGCCATAAACCACGTCATTTTTCTCGCTACACTTGGGGGTGTTTTAAAATTATATTTTTGAAGGAGATTCCTTAACGGTGTTTCAAAAACTAACATCGAGGATATAAGACTTATCACATATAAGGGCTGTCATCGAAGATTATATATCTCTTCTGGCATGTTTCGTTCATTATGATTTCTCCTTTGTTGGAACGTTAGAAATATATATATACACTCTTTATGCTAAACATATCGAATTTTTGTTTTTGTTTTTGTGGGATTAATTATTTCCTTGTGTGTGCTTATTCTCCCTTGAGCAAAAACAAAACACAGATTTAATCAGCAGTGACATTTTAACTTTCAATTTTACAGGCAGAGGTGGAGGAGATGAGTACACGGCCGCGGGGCTGAAAACATCATCGATCGGGTGGACTTCTTCGAGAACAATTCTTGGAAATATACGATTAAAAGATGAAGTAGTATCAATAATTACAAAGAAACTACAATTATTCGCATGTGAAAATAAGCCATGTAGATGGGAATATGATGAAAGCTGCGATGATGATTGCAAATGTGTTCATGAAGAAAAAGACGACACCTACGTTTGCTGGATACTTGGAAAACGAACTCCTCCCTCAGATATTTTGGTATCCTTTTCATATTAATTACACTCCCTTTTTCTTTTCTTGAAGGGGACTCGCTTTCTAATTCAGCAGCATATGATGTAGTGTCTCCTCGATCGTTTCATTTTTTACAGGCGGAGGAGGAGGAGGCGGCGGCGGAGGCGGACGAGAGGAGGAGATGAGTACACGGCTGCATTGAAAACATCAAGCGGAATCTTTTTTTTATTTTTATACTGTAACAGTCCAGTCTTATACTCGTATTACACATTTTTATTCTACTATTGACAATGATATTGAACACACTGATCTTGCGTGCATCATAATCAATTGTATAAAAATGTGTATTATTATCCGTTACGATACAATCGTTGTTGTAGTAGCATATGCTTCTTTTAGGGCCACATTAAATCTATCCGGACACCACATTTTGAGCGATATTCGACTTTGTAAAGTTTGAATTTGAGAGGAGGAAATCACATGATGTTCTATACTTCTATCTAAGACACTACACTGATTTTTATATATATACTCATTGCATCACAATGTAATTGTTTTATTGTTATTTTATATATATAGCACTGCACGTGGCAATAAAATTTCACTCCTAATCAACAAAATAACTATATATATCACGGTCCTTCGATTATTACCCGGTCGAATAAGCAAATTCGACTGACAAAACGCCAAACATTAATGTTCGACAAGTCTAGTGTCGAGTAAAATATCAATCGAATGGCAGAAAGATTCGATTACCTACTTAGTCGAATAGACATATTCAAGTGTTCCAGAATTGGACCTTGGTGTTCGATTCACTCGGTGTCAAGGTTTATTTTATATATTAAAAAATGAGAGTATTTTCACACCTAGACGTTATTCTGATTAAATTGAAGTCATGAAATAATTTTTACCCTAACCGAAATCGAGTAAGGATATTTGTTTTTTCTAGACTCAATATTGGTTAGAAGCACAATTGATACTTTTTTACTGAAATTCGATCCGTAAACTAATCAACATCCTGCTGACCGAATTTAAGTCAGAAAATAATTTTGATCCTGACCTAATTTGAGTCAGGATATTGGTTTGGGATAATGAGTAAAGAAGGGTGTTTTGGAAAAAAAGTTTGGAAAAAAGGGTGTTTTGGATTTTAGTGAAGTTTGACCCGCGATTTTCTCCCATTTCTTTCACAAATGTGCACGATCTTAAGGGCGCTCAAATCCACAAAGGTGCTTCTTCCCAAATAGGGTTTTAGTTTGGTTCAAAAACACCTAAAGCGGAAGAAAAAATTCAAATTTTTGGGACAAAACCGTTTTTCCCAAATTTTTGGTCAACACACCCGTTTTCCCAAATCCCCCTATTGGTTTTTTCTAGACCTAACATCGGTTAGAAATCACACAGTTGATACTTACCGACTGAAAGTCGATCCGTAAACTAATTAATATCCTGCCTAGAAATGAGACTGAATCAATTAATGAAAAAATAAATAATAAATCTAGAAATAAAAATTACTACATTCGTCCCGAAATATAAATCCATTGTTTTTTTCATAATAAAGGTTGTTAAATTGCTTATGTGTCACTGATGTGCCTAAATCTTACTTCGGTCCGTGGATCCTCATTCGGGTCTGACCGACCACCGACATTAGTGGATGAGGCCACCAGCCATTACTGTCCGCGAGCTCTCAAGTCAAATCAGGACCGCGAGCCTTCGGACCCATTCCAAGCCCTCAACCCTATGCGACGACAAAAGAGGATAAGGGGGCCGACACGCGATCTCATTTGATAAACGGGTCCGCCAGCGACCTCGATCCTATGTGGACTCCGCCGAGATATTCGATCCACTTACCATCTAGATATTTTAGTTTACTTAACGACTAAGTTTACTTAAGTGCTAAGCTTTCCCTCCTATAAATAGGAGGACTATGTAACTCATTAGGAGATCGGGTAAAATGATATAAAACACAAGGCAAAGCCGAATTGCCCCCGTCTTCTTCTCTTAGAATACACCACCGCCGGAATCCATGGCCGCCACCGAGCGCCACCGGAAAACACCACTTATATACACTTTTATAGCCTCATATCCTCAAGATGAACAACATTACTTACCGCAAAACCTGGTGTTTCACGCAACATCGTTGGCTCGTTACGGGAAATTGACATATTTATCACTTTTCGGTCGGATCTTAATTTTTCAGGCCTAAAATTTCCCATTTATTGGCTTTCGGCTAGGTGTTCTACAAGACCTCTTCAGAATCTAATAGATCTTGATTCGAGATCTAAAATTTTTCATAATGAGCTCGAGGTCTTCATCAAATTGGAAGATTGAGAGGGGAAGAATGCAAATTTCTTTGCTTGAAGAAGTTCTCTTGTGATTAGAAGAGAAAAGCGACTAAGGCGTGCTCTTCCTTGAGCATCCGGTGATGTGACCTCCAATTGGGTTTCATTTCATCTCTTTGGAGAAGATGACCGAGCCTGAAAGAAGCATCACCGTCCACCGGAGTTGCAAAAGCAAAGTGAGAAAATCAAGAGAAGAGAATGAGAGTAGTGCTCGCTCAGTCTTCTTCGTTTTTGCTTGGACGCCGACATCATTCGGTCTTTATACGTGTCGCCGCTACATTTGCCGGAGCAAGGAGTGGAGGAGGGAGCCGACGACGAAAGAGGGAGGCAGCACCGAAGCCACCAAAATCCGAGTTCTCATCTACTAGATAGATGAAAGAGCTGACCGAGAAAAGAGCCGGAGTATCCGTTGACGTCTTTGCCAGAGCCTGAGAACCAAAGGATTTACGTTCCTCTCTTGTTGCTGCTGCTGCTATTTTGGAGGCTCTGGGGGTGGAATCAGATTTAATTTGATACAAGCATTTTTCATGATATGGTATGCACTCCTTTTATTTGATACAAGCATTTTTCATCAACATGTTCCATGAATTTGCGGAGGAACGTTGCCACCATCATGGATAAGTTTCTAATGGCATAATTGATAAATTCCCCCCAGAAAAAAAAAAAAAATAACAAACAATAACTCAACAAATTCAAGTAGCTCTAAGCCCGACCTCGGTCGGCCAGCTCTAAGTCCGACTTATCGGCCAGCTCTAAGCCCGACCTCGGTCGGCAAGCTCTAAGTCCAATTAAAGCTCGACCTCAACATTTATTTCAGACAAGTTACTCGCAATCTCAATCTTGTCCCAAACAAGGGGGCCACACATCGGAATTTTTTGATTCAGTTATCAAGTTCAAGTCAGACTTTATGTTCGATTATTTTTAGCGAGCTCGATATTTAGCGCCCTCGACCTCACCAAAAACAAGGGGGCCATATATCGGATTTTTCGATCAAGTCAAAAAGTGCAACAAAACAGGTCCCATTCGAGACAAGTATTATTATTCGCCCCAAGTATTTTCGGCGAGCTCAGTCTTTTAGCGCCCTCAATCTCACCGAAAACAAGGGGGCCGTACATCAGTTTTTCGATTCAGTCATCAGGCTCAACAGAAACAAGTAAGGTTTTCAATTAAATTATTTTTAGCAAGTTCGACGCTTTAACGTCCTCGACCTCGCCAAAAACAAGGGGGCCCTATATATATTTATATATACATATATGATACGTCGGACTCAAATAGCGGACTCGAAAAAAGATGAAATATTTCGAGCAAAAAATAAAGCAAACAATCGTTACAAGCTCCGTATCAGCGACTCATTTATTACAAGCTATCTTATTATGAGCTATCTGCTACAAGCTCGCCATCAACATGGATTTCTTTACAACAAAAGGCCCGTCGCTCCATGCACGGCATTCTAAGTCCAACAGAGCGTTGTTGGCAATTAAGTCCAACAGAGCGTTGTTGGCATCTAAGCTCGATATAACGACTATCGGCGATCAAAGCACATTCGCTACAATGCACGGCAAATTAGTTGGTGGTTTCGATAACCTTTGGTTCAAGCCCGATATAACGACTATCGGCGATCAAAGCCCGGCGAGGCGTTGTCGGCGGCTAAGCCCGACGAGCGTTGTCGGCGATCAAGCCCGATAAGCGATGATCGGCACTCTAAGCCCGGACGCCAGGTCGGCATCATATTTTGAGTTCGCCGCCAGCGAACCTTCTTATAAGCCCGGCGCCAGGTCGGCATCATATTTGGAGTTCGCCACCGGCGAACCTTCTTATAAGCCCGACGCCAGGTCGGCATCATATTGGAGTTCGCCTCGGCGAACCTTCTTATAAGCCCGGCGCCAGGTCGGCATCATATTTTGGAGTTCGCCTCGGCGAACATTTATAAGCCCGACGCCAGGTCGGCATCATATTTTGGAGTTCGCCCCGGCGAACCTTCTTATAAGCCCGACGCCGCGGTCGGCATCATATTTGGAGTTCGCCTCGAGCGAACATTTATAAGCCCGACGCGGTCGGCATCATATTTTGGAGTTCGCCTCGGCGAACATTTATAAGCCCGACGCCAGGTCGGCATCATATTTTGGAGTTCGCCTCGGCGAACATTTATAAGCCCGACGCCCGGTCGGCATCATATTTTGGAGTTCGCCCTCGAGCGAACCTTCTTGTAAGACCGACCTATAGGTCGGCATCATATTCTGGAACTCGCCCTCGAGCGAGCATTTTATAAGCCCGACCCCAGCTCGGCATCATATTTTTGGAACTCGACTTCAAGCGAGTCCTCTACAAGACTAAAAGCTCTCAAGCCACCAAAGGCAAGGTCAATTCTTGGCACAAGCTACAAGAAGCAAAATTCATCAAATACATGCAAGCAACGAAAATATCTACTCAGAGTACGGCACTTAGGCAAGGCTAACAGGCGATCCGCCATAATAACGAGCCATCACAGTATTTCAAGGCAACGGATCCGCAAGCAGACTATTACTCCCCGCCTAACATTTTGAGAAAATGATTAAGGCACGGAGTAGGGGCCATTGATGTGCCTAAATCTTACCGGTCCGTGGATCTCATTTCGGTCGACCGACCGACCGACATTAGTGGATGAGGCCACCGGCCATTCTCTGTCGCGAGCTCTCAAGTCAAATCGGGACCGCGAGCCTTGGACCCATTCAAGCCCTCAACCCATGCGACGACAAAAGAGGATAAGGGGGCCGACACGCGATCTCATTTGATAAACGGGTCCGCCAGCGACCTCGATCCTATGTGGACTCCGCCGAGATATTCGATCCACTTACCATCTAGATATTTTAGTTTACTTAACGACTAAGTTTACTTAAGTGCTAAGCTTTCCCTCCTATAAATAGGAGGACTATGTAACTCATTAGGAGATCGGGTAAAATGATATAAAACACAAGGCAAAGCCGAATTGCCCCCGTCTTCTTCTCTTAGAATACACCACCGCCGGAATCCATTGCCGCCACCGAGCGCCACCGGAAAACACCACTTATATACACTTTTATAGCCTCATATCCTCAAGATGAACACTTTATTCACGCAAAACTGGTGTTTTTCGGTCCGTGGATCTCATTCGGTCTCGACCGACCACCGGCATTAGTGGATGAGGCCACCGGCCATTCTTGTCATGAGCTCTCAAGTCAAATCAGGACCGCGAGCCCGGACCCATTCAAGCCCTCAACCCTATCGACGAAAAAGAGGATAAGGGCCGACACGCGATCTCATTTGATAAACGGGTCCGCCCGGCGACCTCGATCCTATGTGGACTCCGCCGAGATATTCGATCCACTTACCATCTAGATATTTTAGTTTCTTAACGACTAAGTTTACTTAAGTGCTAAGCTTTCCCTCTATAAATAGGAGGACTATGTAACTTCATTAGGAGATCGGGTAAAATGATATAAAACACATGAAAGCTCGAATTGCCCCTCTTCTTCTCTCTTAGAATACACCACCGCCGGAATCCATTGCCGCCACCGAGCGCCACCGGAAAACACCACTTATATACACTTTTATAGCCTCATATCCTCAAGATGAACACTGTTACCGCAAACCTGGTGTTTTACGCAACATCATCAGTCACTAATTTTTATAAAAAAGATTAAAATTGCATTTGACCGTTATTAATGTAAATTAATGAAGAATAATGGGTAAATGATAAATGAGATGTAAAAAGATAAAAATATAATCAATGTTTGATTAATTATGTAAATAGATTTACGTTATGGGACAAAGCCAATGAACTACATTTTGGGACGGATGTACTAGGTGTTAAAACTTTTTTAGTCGTGAAAAAACTTACCTCCCTTTTTGTGTCCAGATCTCCTCAGTCCTCACTTCAGTTGTTGAAATCGCCGTCTGGAAGACTCAACAAAGCCATGGTGCTTCTCCGAACCCTTTCTCTGACTTCCACTCGGGTCGGGTCGCTCTCCGGAGCTTCTCGATATCTCGCTTATGGGTCTATTACACCTCCCTTCTGCTCCTCTCGGCAACATCTCGATTCTTCCTCCGGTACCTTGCAAGTGCTTCGTTCTTTTTCAGGCAAAGACCCTTCCATTCATTTACAGTGATTTTTATTGTTGGAGAGAAAGAAGAACGATTTTTTTGTTTGATGACAATTGAGCTTTCCATTCATTTGGGATTTCTAGGTTGATGGGATTTTTTTTTCTAATTTCACTAAATATTTCGTCTTTTAATTGGTTAGTTGCATAAATTTTAATTTGTTTTTATCTTGTTTCCTTTCCCTCCTATAAAGTTCTGAACTTTTTGTTCCAAATTTATATTCTTGGAAATGTTATTCACTGAGTATCCAACTAGGATAGTGGTATCTAGGGCCAGTCGATCAAATGGTAACCATAGATGTTTAGTCTAAATTCCAAGATATGGTTTTAGTAAAGGCTTGACTGGTAAGTGATGGCTAATTTATTACATAAAATGACTAACTTCAAGAATAATCTGAATTATCTAGTTGTGTATATCTTGCTGGTTTGCTCTTCTAATTTTTGTTCACTAAAAAGTTATTGCAGCCTATTGCAAAATCTTCATTTAGCGTTTTCGGTGTTTAGGAGCCAAAAGTTAGTTCTTTGTACCTCAGGCCTTAATAATAAGGTATAAAGATTATAGTAACTTAGACCCCGGGAAGCTTTGTATACTCCATTGCTATAAAAGAAGTGTTATCGTAAATTTGCTGTATCTAGTAGCCTATTTGTACTAATATTACATAGCACTACAGCAGCAGCAACACTCAAGTCTTCCTACAAGACGGTAAATTATTCATCACTACCTTGTAATTTTTTTGTTTTGATGAAATGGCACTACCTTGTACTTTCTTCTTCCCTCATTTCTTATGGTTTAACACAAAGGAGACTCAGTTCTAGTCTTTTTTACTAGTATTATTTTGATCATTGTGTGCTGTGTGGGGTTTGGTTGTGTATAAGTTGGATACTGACAGATTGGTGATTTTAATGTTATGTTTTGATGCAGGATGTCCACATAGTTACAGAGGCAGACCCGATATCAATGAAAGTTTGGGGCTTCCAATTTTGGGAAACGTGGGCATGAGATTGATATGTGTTAAGCCTAAGGAAGAACATGCCTTGCCATCTTCTGTGTTCTTCAGGAATTTCGAACATTCTGGGAACCCTGAAGATCCTGGGACGAAGGGTTTTCCTAGACTTGGGAATTTTTCGCGTCCCGGATATCCAAATGTTCCTCAGATGGAGGTTTTTCCTAGACTTGGGAATTCTCCGCGTGCAGGATATCCTAATGTTCCTGAGATGGATGGCTCTTCCAGAAACAGGATTTTTGAAAACTCTGGAGATCCTAAGATAGCTGAGACGGAGGGCCGTTTGAGACCTATGGATTATGTCAGAGGACTTCTTGAGGATGAAGGAAAGCCTAGGGTTAATAATGGTCCACCTCAGTATTCTCGGTATGGGTCTCAGTTTTCTCGGTACAGTGTGGAGCAAAATGCAGACACGGTCCATATAAAGATACTTAAAAACAATACTTTTGTGACCTTGACAGATTCGAAAGGAAATAAAAAGGCTGGGAGCAATGTCTCAATATCAGCAGGAGCTTTGCCTGATAAGGCCGGAAAGAATTCACGACTCGGTGCAGAAGCTTCTGCAGAACATGTGGGAAGGAAGGCAAGGGATATAGGAATAAAGTCAGTAGTAGTGAAAGTCAATGGATATACTATGTTTAAGAAGAAAAGGCAAGCTATAATGAGCTTCAAAGAGGGTTACAACCAGTCGCGTGGGAATCAAAATCCAGTGGTTTACATCGAGGACACGACTAGACGTCCTCATAATGGATGTCGTCGTAAGAAGCAAAGACGTATTTAGTTCACTTTATCTGGAAATTTTACTGGCTTGCTTGCTTTTGATGCAAAGCGAGGAAAATGCATTGTTAATGTTTTGCTACGATAAATTTCTCTGCTTTAAAAATATGGGATTCCAGAGCTTATTTAGGTGGCCTTTGATGACATTGTTTCAAAGGTAAGCACTGGCTTGTAAAGTTCTGTTGCAAAGGAAGTAAGTTACAAGCTATAGGCTCTATAATGGCAGTCGAAGAAAATGTCGCATCCATTTTCAAAACATCTATTCAAGCTTAAGTAATATTTCATCTGCATTCTTTCCAAGTTTCTTATGTCACTGATTGAGGCCATTTTTCAGTTTTATTTAAAGTTCTTGTGTCACGCATTTTTTTTTTTTCCTCCTTCTATTTCTTAGCTTATGCAGAATTTCGTAAGATGACTGGAGTCTAGTGTATAATATTTGTTTAGTTTACTAGTGACAACGTTAAATCATATTTAGAAAGAATACTGCAGTTTTCCCTCTTAAGAAAATATAAAGTAAAATACACTTGATATAACCAGTTTGCCTCGTCAGATTTAATAACAATCCAACCAACCAACATATACGCGTGTGCGTGTTTCATCGTAACCAAAACAGAAAGACAAATGATTCAAAACATGACCGTGAAAAATGGAGGTAATGTCACAAAGTAGTACAAACTATCAAGATTCAACCCAAATCTGTATAAGCTTCACTATCAAAGATTACATCACAAATATAAGGAAGGATTCACTTGTGGCCTAGCAGAAGGTGGTCCCCTGAAGAAGCAAAACTGAACCACATTTTATACTCTCTAGTAATTGCTTGCTGCAGTTACAGCCAAACCCATCATCAGTATGAGGCTTCTTCTTCAAGCAGGGAGAATGCCACACGATAATGTTGTAATTTGTCGCTTTTAAATATCAGCCGCAAGAAAGTTCCCTGATATGGTAACCTGCAAATATACGAAACAACAGTAAGGTCGCCCTATTAGTTCTAGTACAAGCTGCACGGTATACAAACAAGCCTGCCAAGATTTGCAAATATCATATCACCAACAAAATATGTCCCCCCCACCCGCCACTTCCCTGTTTTTTTCCAATTTGATTGATAGAGAAACTAGGATGCTATTGTATGAGTATTTAGTGACATTTTTTATTCACCGTCTTTGTTTTTGTTTTTGTTTTTGTTTTGGTCAATTTGTTAAGCTATCTACCAAAATTGCAATCCTTCACTGCGCCAAATACACAGACCTAAGAAAGAAAAAAACCTTACCTTTTCACCTAGTTTAAATGTTGGAAGACCCTTGTATGGGCATGTACTGCATCTGAAAGCATCCCCAAGACCACACTGCATGAAGGCAAAATGCATTAGTGAAAACAAAGGAAAAAGCAGCACCGCTTCTTGATTTATCACACAAATGTGAGAATCTTTTAAGGGTCTACTTGACACTCAAATCTGCTTTTTGCTTTTATGGTCTCCTTATGAACCAATTACAATAAAAGGAAAAAGAAATTTTAACTGCTGCTACGTTCAGCTTTATTTTTCCCCAAACTTCAGAAGCCAACAAAAATGATCAAAGGCCCCAATAACTTTGCAAAAATAACATAAAACATGCATAAGCTGAGTTTGTAAGCTTGTTATGAACTTCTTTAACCAAAATAAAAACACACTTAACCCAGATTCAGCAGCAAATCATGTCCAAAGCCAGATAAAAACATTTGAACCAAGATAGTAGCAAACAAGACAGGCAAATTACAGGTAATCTAAGATAGGGGAAAAAAATGGGAGTAGCTAATCTTTCATCCTTAATGAACATGGCAATCATCAAGTATTTTTCCTGTTCACCATACATGCAAAGATGAAAGACCAGCTTGTTATAGATATCTGTTCAATAGGGCTTATCTGAAGCCCAAATCTATTTGCGTTTAGCATTCTTTCTAACACTCTTGATTCATCAATTATATACAAATATTGTACTTCAGCAAATAAGTTGCAAGGTCATGTTTCATGCAATACTCTTAAGTTGGCCAAAGACAAGCAGAGTTACAATCGAAATAAGTCATAATATCATTGACACGCTTTACTCCTTGCCTATTTTAATGTGTCATTTTCAAGAGAAACCAAGCAAAATAGTGCATGTGACAATCTTACGACATTGAAGCGAAATTTAGCTGTGACTAATTGGTGGTCTAAAAACTGTCATAAGGTAAACTAAATTGCGCGCGCGCACACACACACAAAAATTGAGGTTTACTAGCACAGTAGGACAAGACTTGTCCTTGAGAGATAACAGCTCCCCTTCTTAATAAGATCCCGAAGAAGAAGCTGGGTCGCTTCTCAAAACTGGAGACTAATGAGCCTTTCTACCATAAACGTAAGGTGGAATTTAACTAAATGAAGTCTGTGAAGGATAATATAGCTGGGATGGAAAACTAGGGACTTTTTACATACATTGCCACAAGCAGACTGGGGATTTTCCAGCTTGTCCATAGTAAGTTCAATCTTCTCCACTTTCTCTTCGGCCTCCGCCCGACCGCATGTACAGTTTTTGCAGGCTTTCCTGGTCTTCCCAACCTCGCAGTCTCCTATTTCATGAGAACGTAGTCAGACGAGAACGCAAAAGAAATGTTATCAACGAAATGCTCAAGCCAAACAATTAAGTTTCCTTACCTACTGGAGGCTGCGGTTTTTCAGGTCCTCTTCAGTTAGTAGGCTGTCCTCATCTATCAAATCCATGTCCTCATCAATGCAAACAGCCGGTAACCCTTTCATTTCTTTCTTGATCGAGAAAGAGGAACCAGTCTTCAAGAAGATTTTTGCCAGAAACCTGAAAGCGAAATCAGTTGCATAACTTGGCATGTAAGAGTTTATACCAGGCATATAAATGATTAGGCAACAAATCATGTAGCAGTAAGAGCCACACAAGAAGACAGGAGGACTCACCCCAATCACTTGGTCAGCTACGGATGCTTCGACATCCAAAAATCCAGCCAATAGCAATTGGCGCTCAATAGAATATTTTTCCTTCAATAAGGACCCAAAAGATCATCAATAAAAGTTGTACCCAAATTTAAGATATCAATCGTAGCATGTATACCTCTTTCAGTGTAGGAGATTGAGAAGTCAGGCACACAAAACCGATCCACCAGGCTTTAAAACTCTTGATATGTCAGCAAACAATTGCTTGTTAAGAAAATCAGAAGATCTACATATAACAACAACAAAATCTGCAGATGAAGATTCAACTGGCAGCACACCTGGGACAAATACCACAAATCAAAGAGTAGCATTAAACAAAACTGCCCTTGCAAACGTATTTCTTTCACATATAAGTACCACCATTTATCACACAATAATAAAGATAATGGGCAACATATTCAAAAATAAAAAATAAAAAAAATCTATGAATCTTATCATGTTCATCCACAAAATTCATGCTTCTGGCATGAACGAATTTAAAGAGTGCCCTGGACAATCTACATATGGCTCTGTTAACAAAAATCACCAGATGTGCCAAACCTTAAAAAAATACAAATGCATACTAAGCTAGCATTAAAAACAATGTGTTCTTTACTCAACAAATTGAATGAACAGGCCAGCCACTTAAAAAAAGGTAAATTACTTGAAAATTTGATCACTTACACCATGAAACAGAAGATTTCTAGTAAAAATAATGGATTACTAATTACTGTATTTTGAGAAAATGATCGCGTTATAGAGCTCTGGTACCATAAACACACTAAAAGGATTTAGAAACTGGGAAGAAGCCAATTCATTCTATTAATTCAAGGGTTTTAGGCCTCTATAAATACAAGAGTGTTACAGACTCTTAGTTTACAAACTAGGAAGGAGTCCTCCAGCTATATATCACTTCTAGCAAATAGTCCAATAACCTTTACACTTATCAGAATTTATTTAAACTCTCTATCTGATATAAACTAGATAACAATACTGGTGTAATAATTGACTAAGCCAGATACAGTAATAAATAATCTATTATTTCTACCTATCTAAAATTGAAAAGAAACAATTCAAGGTAATGTAAGAAAGCTAAAAGCCAGTTAGATTGTCAAAGAAAACCAGTACTAGCAGACCCAGAAGAAAATCACAATTTTACCCTGAGATAAAGATTGGGTAATGATGAGAGGATCCATTTGCTCAAACCCTTCCTTCTTCAACATCATAAGAGCATTCGTTATTTCACTAACACGCAAGGTTGACTGATTGGTGATTGCCAACACATTGAGTTGTGCTGCCATTGTTCCTGGTAAGACATGAAAAACTAAAGTCAGACATCATCCTCTGAAAATGTTGAATTGCATTTAGAGAAAGTCACTGGCGTCATCTGCCATGTAGACATTTTTTATCTAGACATTTTTCGCCTCCGACACTTCTTGCTTGCCTATTTCTTTTATAAAATCTTATATCCATTGTATCTTTTTTCCAAAATATATTCCATTGTTACCTTCAGCATGAAACATGACAAAGATTCAACAAATGAAACTTCAGCGGCTTTGCAGTTACAAAAGATCCAAACTAGTCATGAATCTTGATATTAAACCCCACCAATCCAGCATGAAATTACAACGTTATTCCAGCTGATGTAAGGACATCCTCACCCATCCTACGTCTCTAAGTCATGTGGAGCCTACCTTTTTTTTTTCTGTTATGTTTGTTTTTTCCTTATTTGTTGTTTTCTACTTTTGACCAGCTGGGCCTAGTACTTATTGGAATATATCTGCTGTAATTCCCTTGGGGAAGAGACAATTATGCCTTTCTACTTTTGAATCTAAGATCTGAGCTGCTGTAGCTCTGTTTTCCTCTCTATCTTCTAGTGTTTTCTACGTTACCTACCAGAATACAAACAAGAAAAGAGGAAATAAGGGGCAGTCTCTGCAGCAAAATTACAAGTCTGGCTGGATACTCCCCACCGGTAGCAATATGAACAATATTACATGAAATCAATCACGAAAAAACAAAAACAATAAACACGTACGCAAATTACCACAAAATCTAAATATGATTATTGCTTCAATCACAAACAATGAATTGTCTCTAGGGTAATCAATACAAGTTAAAATGCATTGACCTACGGGAAAAACTGACAAAAAAACGACTGCAAATTGTTTGATACCTCGTTAAGTAAATTGATCAAAAGATTATGAATCTAGAACGCACCTTAGCTTTATCAGAAATCAGGAGAAACGAAAACAAGTTGATGCCGCCAAGCTTTGGATTTCGGTCCCTTTTTCTTAACGAGAAGCGTGAAGTAAAGAACCCGCGTAGGCGACTAATCAGTTGCCGCTGTTTTCACTTGACGTATTTTCTTAAATTCCCGTAGAAGTCCCTATTTTATTTTGTATGTGTCACTAAAGTTTTCGTCTTAAAATTTAAAGTCATATAGTGATTTCTCATTAAATTTGAAGTCCTTTGTGTGTCATTTTGATCCAAGCGACCTTATATGGAGCTTAAGGTTATTTCTTTGGCCTTGGAAAAAGCGCAGCACCTAGGGATCCATAGGTTAGAAGTGGATAGTGATTATTTGACATGTATTGCGCGTCTTCAAAGGCCATGGAAAGATCTTACAGCTCAAGGTTGTCTTATCTGGCACTTTTGCCGAGTTTTACATATGTTTGGCAAAAATAAAATTAAAAATAAATTTGGCAAAAATAAAATTAAAAAATAAATCTCGTCCTAGACACAGTTCTTGGTTTTTTTTTGTTTTTTTTTGTTTTTTTTTTTGAGAAATCACCCAAATATTCCCAATAGTACACATCCACCCCATTACCGCAGTCCTGATTCTCCTCCACCCACCACCAGAAAGGCAAAGAAACCTCTCTCGCTATTGGAAAAACAAGCAATGGATTCTTTGACACTCTCCACGCCCTTTTCCCCCGCTCTGAGACCTCATCCCACGCACACCTCCACCTCCTTCCCCAGTCTCTGTTCATCCCTAATTCACTATCCTCTCACCCCATCTTTCAAATCTTCACTCGTTGCAAGGAACTTCTCAAAAACCCCATTAGTTTACCCCCCATCTGACTACAGTTTCAAGGAATTCAACGATACTGAAATCTGGGCAGCTGCACCGCCCCAAACGCCGGCAACTGCCATGAGGGGAGCTGAGGGGGATGCAATGGGATTGTTATTTAGAGAGAGGATTGTGTTCTTGGGGAGCAGTATTGATGATTTTGTAGCTGATTCTATTATTAGTCAGTTGCTTTTGTTGGATGCTCAAGACCATACTAAAGATATCAGGCTCTTCATTAATTCCTCTGGCGGCTCCCTTAGGTAATCTGGGTTTTTGTTCTTGTTTCCCAATTTCATTTTTTATGTGCAAAGTTAATCTGGATTGTGTTTTTGAGGTAATGGGTGGAGATTTTGTGGAGTTGCTTTAAATGGGGTATAATGCTGCGTGTTGGTCGTTTTGTAATATGAGTGAATGGTGTGCAATTTTGTGCGTTTGCTTCAGGATGCTTACTGAGTGAATGGTGTGCAAATTTGTGGGGTTGCTTCAGGATGCTTCACTGTTTTTAATTGTTGCCTCTATATGGGCTTGTGTATAATTGAGAGGACTGGGTGGATGCTTAAAGTTTACCACTCTATGACTAGGCTATGAATCTTAAATGGATTGATCATTTCAATTTAGGTTGTTCCTTACGCGTTTTGGTTTTTAGTGAGCTATTGTATGGTTTGTGTGAAAGGGAGTCTTGTTACCTCATAAAAGCTACTTCCATGCGACTTTGTGTATTTAATTCTTGAAAACAGCCTTTTGTAAATACAAGTCATTGAAACAACCTCTTTGTCGACGTTTAAGGCAAGGCTGCATAGTAGAGGCTTGCATGGCTCAACGGTTGTAGGAACCCACATAGACATGATGCTTTTTGTGCACCTGCTTCCTTTTATTATATGATTTGTGTGTCCTAGTTTTTTAGTTGTTTGTTCTGCGTAATGGATTCACATTTGTATGTTTTCTCCATCAGTGCCACAATGGCCATCTTTGATGTCGTGCAGCTTGTGAGGGCTGATGTTTCAACGATCGCATTAGGATTTGCAGCTTCAACAGCTTCCTTAATTCTCGGTGGTGGTACAAAAGGAAAACGCTTGGCCATGCCTAATACTCGAATCATGATACATCAGCCACTTGGGGGTGCAAGTGGACAAGCAATAGATGTGGAAATTCAAGCCCGGGAAATTATGAACAGCAAGCAGAATGTCATTAAAATAGTTTCTGATTTTAGCGGTCGCTCAGTTGAACAAGTTGAAAAGGATATTGACAGGGACCGTTACATGTCCCCAATTGAGGCAGTTGAATTTGGTGTCATTGATGGAGTCATTGATAGAGATAGCATAATCCCACTCGAGCCAGTTCCTACAAGGGTTAAATCTTCAGTATTTGATTATCAAGAAATCAGCAAAGATCCTAAAAAATTCTTGACACCAGAGATTCCTGATGACGAAATATATTAGCTGATCAACCATTAAAGGTACAGTAATTTTGTTCGGTGGCCTTTCTTTTCTAGAATGAAGATAAAATAGGAATGTACTTTGATTGAGAATGATATCCTCTTATACCTAAATTAGTAGGATCGGTAATCTGATGATCTTGAAGCATGCTATATTGGTGTAAAACAATCACATAATGCGTAAGGTAATGTAGCTGTAGGTGCATGTGTATGTTTTTTTTGTGTGTGTGTTATACTGAAAGTTTACACTCTATTGAGTCGTATTAAATAGTATACTGTATATAATGTGTCTGGCATTTCACTTCACATGTAGTGGATTTCTGATGAGTTTAGAAGTGTTCACTCTGGTGTGTGAAAACAACTTCTTGCTTGTTCATCTATTGTTGGTATTCAAATTGCACCCTTCCGTTGGGCAGGAAAGAAAATTTTGTGAAGAAAAGGCTGGGAACATTGGATATATTACGATTTTGGGGAGTGGTTAGTTGAAACACTATGCATAATATGCCATCAGGCCTTAAAACACTATGCATAGTTGCTCATCAGGCCTGGAAGTCGTGGCTAATTCTGTCATTAGCATTGGATTGTGTATTTAAGTTCATCCACGGACCATACCACATTTTTGCTTATCTCGAATGTAACTGGTTTGTGTGTTTAACTTCTCCAGTTCTTGTTTCTCCAAGTTCCAGTTCTGTGTCATAATTGGTAGATGATTCTGCTCAACATAATCAGTTTTTTCTTGCATGTATTTGCCAGATTCACTTGTGCTTTTTCATTGTGAGGTTTGATTCCCGTACCTTTTGCTCTAAAACCATGGTAAAATATCATGCAACTAAAATTTAAGACATTAGGAAGAAGTGAAATTTAAACATGTATGTATTAGTTGTCAAAATAGTAGATGTGAATTGATGATATTGTAGAAGGATAGGAAGGATTAGCATTGCTTTCCCGTTTCTCATCAAGTTACCTGTTTGACTTGTGTTTTAAACTGTCAATGGCCTAGAGTTTACAGTTAGTTTATTAGGCTTCTGTCTAAGGATAGGAAGGATTAGCATTGCCATTAGGTTGATCATTAGATTGTTAGATTACTATTTTTCTTATTTGCTTAAATTGGTTGATGTTTATGAGCTATTTATTTATCTTTTTGGTGCCATTCATTATGAAAGTTAAAGCATATACCAGCATTTGTGTATCTCAATGCTCATCTATAAGGAAGGTATGTAGATACACACGACTTGATACTCGTTGTTTATCGTGTTTGCAGCCCATATGAATGCTGCAGCAGCAGCTCCTCATGCTTCTTCTGCAACACCTTTCTTTATGATTGGCTGCACATACACCGCATGCATATCTGCTAGGGTTGGTGAATACAAAGCAAGAGTGCCTTAACTGCTATACTCAAGGTGGTGGTAAACGCAGTTTGCTAAGTGTAGCTTACCTGGAAAAACTGATTAGGGTTGAATGAAAGGGAAAAGAATGATGTCATTTTGTATTTGTATTGGTGATGAGAGAATGTACCTTTACTTCTTCTTTTTTCATTCACATTTTAAAGGCTGGATTTTTTTTTAGCCCAACTGATATGTAGTGTGTTATTACTTGACAAATGCATTTGAAAGGCTGGAATTTTTTTTCTCTTTCTGGATCAACTGCTTATAGTAATAATGTTTCAAAGCGTGTACATATGCATGAAGAAGTGCATTTTGATGTAGAGGGGAGAAACCTAAGGAGAAATTCATTCGAAAGAAATTTTATGATATAACGGTTTGTACCAGTGGTTACAAAAAGGAAGCCTTTAACATTAGGCTTCACTTCATATATGATGTTTATTTTACAGTGCCTTAGGCAACCAAGGCAATTGAACCGCCTACTCGATAGCAGCACCATACATTTGAAACACTTTCTACACTATGTGATAGCACAGATTGAGTGATCCTACCAACTATTATCAACTTGAAGAATATCAAGAAGACCAAACCCTTTGATGAACTGTAATGCCAGCCAGCTCATACAAGAGAAATACGCCACAAAGAAGCAAATCCTCTTAAGATATGCTGCTCTTTGAGATAATGTGGCTGTTTGGTGTAAAATTGACTTCAATTGGTTCATAAGTCTAACCATGCCGAATGATAACAACGAAGTTGAAAATCCAACGATGACTCCAGCCACTACATCCCATCTCCAGTGTCTAAGCGGGCCTCCAGTGAAAATATAGGACTTTACAAGTATCATAGATCTGTGTCAAGAAAAAAGAGGGGGGAAATGAAACTTGTTAATGTTAACTACGAAAAAACATCTTCTTGAGTTCTTCGTATAGGAAAAAACAGCTGTCATGGATAAAAAAAAGTTGGGAATTATGCGATATACTCATTTCCGCACAGCAAAGGTTGGGCTGAGATGTTAGACACTGAGTTAAAGATTATCATCAACATGGCATAATACACGTCTAAAAAGCAGAAAAACAAAACATAACAGCTGAAACTTATCTGCTTTTATTTCAAGCTCATACCATGCCACACCGATACATATAGTGCAGATAAACAAGAAGGTATAACTAATAGTACTCACAGGTAAATGTGTCGCGTCAGCATCTCAATAATAGATGGATCTGTTGAATGGCAATTGAAAAGAGCATCTGAATTTACATAAACTTTGGAAAGTCCCACAGTATACCAGCAACCATATGTTTCATTCACCTACCAAAGGGAAAACAAGCATGAGATTAGGAGTAATTGAACCTCAATTTTAACCATTATTATCTAAGATAGTTTCGAGTTATTTATTCAATAATGATTGTCCAAGAGATATAATGCTCTGACTGATACCTTGAATTTATCTTTGGTCAACCATGCAGCACCAAAATTCGGTCTACAAATTGGTGGAAGGGCCTCGTTGGGAGCCTCTGCAAAAGCCAATCTCTGCTGACCAGAATGATCCAAATATTCAACCTAGTATTATCCAGGAAGCACGGATGATGTCAAAATAGATACACAAGGATCGCGTAAGTAAAGAAGATGCATGATTAGAGTCACGAATAAAAGCTATGTCCTTCTTAACTTTGTTCATACAACAAACCCATCCCGTCCTAAGAAGCTTTGAAGTCTGTTAATCAGGCCGAGTATAGATGTACAATAGACTCCGTGCCTATATCCTTCGTTGTCCCCCCCTCATCATGGCTCACCATGGAACTGAGCCATGCTAAACAAGAGCTTAATCCGATGGATGAAGTGCACGACGGGTCTATGGAGACTGATGGAAGAATCAAAACTAGTCAAATAAAAGATCCAGCTACAGATTGTTATGGTAAGGCATCTTCCAGATCAGATAAAACAAGCTCTAAATATTGCCTTAATCTGCCGACATTAAGATGATTAGACATGCTAGGATCTCATGAGCAATGTCATTTTCCAGCTAAATGCTTTTTCTTCTTTTCTGCTTCTGATGGAATACTCAGTTTACAAACAAGCAGATACTTAATGGGTGAACCCATGATGTGCATTGTGATAGGTTTTGGGCAGAGATAATATATAGTTGCCCACATCAACTAAAGCAGGTAAAAAATGAGGTATCGGGGGGGGGGGGGAGGAATAAGGTAAGAAGAAACTCAAGGTTAGCGGACCTCTTCAAGTGTAAATAATTGAGGCCTTGATGCTAAACAATGAGATTGATTACAAAGGATCAAATGGATGAGAAAGATGAGGCTATCTCTAATTCTTGAAAGCAATAAAATTAGACTTGAAGAACTTTATTTTATTTGATTTTTTAAGTTGGCAACTTCAGCATCAGTTAAGTACGCTATCATCAGTTAGGTTGCTAACAATCGCTACATAACACAAAAACATTCGCTTTTGTAGAACCACACAAAATCAGGGCATAGAATGTCTGAAAAGTTATTATTACCTCAAACACAGAAGCCCAATAATAATCGTAGTGACATCGGAACTTCTTTGTGTCAGATGGATAAAAGACATGTTTGGCTTTATAATTAAGTAATCCTAGCTCACAGACCTTGGAGGATCTCAGATCAACACCTGTTACCCAATTTAAATATTGATCAGTCAACACTGTGAATGGTGAATTGTCCATTCATGATTAATGGAACAAGAATTCAAGACCAAGTGTAATTTCCAACTATCCTTCTGTAATCCCCTACAAATATTCCAATTTTCAATACATACTAATCTTAGATAATTCACTGATCACATTAAAAATAAAACTGAAAAGGTAACAGAAACAAGGCTAGTTACAGAAACAGTCAACTAGCTCGCAGACGCAGAGGAAGCAAAAAAAATGAAAATTAGCATAGAAAATAATCAAAATTAACACTAACGTTTAATTTTTCAGCTACAAAGAACAAGATCACGGACAGCAAAACAGGAAGAAAAAAAAATATGGAAGACTTGCAATGGACTAGATAATAGTACTTACTGCTTGATAATATCTTGCACTGGGAATGAACAGAAATTGGGTTCCAAAAAGAGGAGCTCCCAATCAAAAATTCAACAATAAACCCGAATATTGGCAAAGAAAAAGTAACCAATAAAGACAGGAAGATCAACAAAATACAACGGAGAAGTATGTACAGAGAGCCCTCTTTTTTCTTCACCTCCCCTCTCTCTTCCTCCTCCTCGTCATCCTTCTCCTTTACTTCTTTCTCGGTATCTAAAGAACCCATCCTCCCTCTACTTTTTATTTCTTTTTGGGATATTTATATCAAAAGGGGTTTACGTTTACTTTAGGGGGTCTTCATTTAAATAAATTTCCCAACTTTAGATCATATTCTGCTGTGTTCACTTACACAGGCGACGGAAGGTATGAGGGAAAATTCCAGCCGAATTTTTAAAAATATAAAAATGAAGTGTGTTCTAATTTTATACTCTCGAATCCAAGCATGACAATAATCTCTTGAAATAAATAAAAAGGTTGTGAGGTAACCGAGTAGCTTGGTTCAAGTGGTAAGCGGACTTAAGAATATCTAAGGAGATCATCGGTTTAATTCTCCTCTGATGCGTCATGTTGAAAGATTTCTTGGCGAGGCCTTAGCAGATCGCCGGTTCAATTCTCCTCTGAGGCGTCATGTTGAAAGATTTCTTGGTCATGCCTTAGAGATCGCCAGGTTGGTCTCTCTGGCGTCGTGTTGAAAGATTCTTAGTGAGGCGCCAGAGATCTCGGTTCATTCTCCTCCGAGCGTCATGACATGACTCAGACTGAGAAAGACAACCCTGACCGAACTCCAACAGACCAGGTGGGTTTGGATCACACAAGAACTTTAGCGCAAAAAAAAAAAAAAAAAAAATTACTGAGGTGGCGCTGCATTGTGATATTGCGACTATGGACATGACGATCTGAGTCGAGTTAAATATTGAACTTATCAAGTTAAGTGTATCTCTAATTTTATAAACTCGAATCCAAACATAAGTCGATAACGATCTGAGTCGAGTATTTCTAATTATATAAACTCGAATCCAAGCATGAGTTCGTTCACAATCACAATCTTGTCGATAAGTGTATTGCTAATCTTATAAATATAAATTCATGCACGAGGTCGATCACAATCACCTTCAAACTAGAGTTGACCATGAACACACACACATTTGAACTAGAGCCGAATTTGGTTGTAGTACTAGTCATCATTATTATTATTTTTGAACAAACGCCAAAAAGAAGATTTAAAAACATACTAAGAACCCCTCAACCAATAGACATACTAAGAAATTCATAACTACAATTTCCTTGCTCATCTAATTACTAAGCTTCCAAAAAAAAAAAGCAACAACAAATGATCTATCTGGTGGAATAATTTTCACTCAAACAAACAAGACTAGTAGTTTTTTTGACATAATCCCACATGTTCCAAAACACCTACTTACTAAGCTAACTAGCTCTTTATCTCCAATTTGCTCTCTATATGTAACCACCAGCAGCAACCAACCAACCCTAGTAGCAGCGAGCAGGCTTCATCTTCTAGCTGAGGTGAGTCGCTGTTTGCCTTTAACCTCCTCTTCCTTGGGCAGATGCAGAAATATACTTGTCTTAGCAGTCGTTGGATTGTGGTTTTCTGCACCCTTGCTCCAGTCATAACAAACCGCGTATGCATATATCGACCCATCTTGGTTGAAAGTGCTGCAAGGTATAGGCTGACTGCACTTGTTCATAGCCTTGAGTCTCTGTTTGTTTTCTTTGTCCCAGAAGTTGATTATACCATCAGAACCAGCACTTGCAAACGTGTGATGTACCGGATGGAAATTCAGCGAGTTGACAGAGTAAATATTACCATTGGTACCTGGATCCCTATGACATTTAAAGGTGAAATTCTTGTCCTTCTGTGCATCATCAAGATGGTGTACCCCAACCCTGCCTTCAATCGAGCCAACCATGAAACCTTGCTGATTAGGGAAGTTTGCTAAACACCTCGTTTGGAACTTCAAGGGTGACTCGACCCTTTTAAACTCTGTCCCAGGATTTTGCAAATTGAAAACAATCAGTTTCCTATCAGCGGTTCCAACAACCATTAAAGGATGGTTCACAGACATAGCATAGCAGCGGTCGGGTAATTGTTGGGTATGAACAGGAGTCGACTGTCTCAAATCCCAGTACCTTAGGGTCTTGTCCCAACTTCCACTCACCAAAAGCTTCAATTCAGGGATCCAAGCAATCTCTTTGACAGGAGCATCATGCATTGCTACTTGTACAGGTTGGCCACCAGATAACAAAGGCCACATCTTGACTTGTTTGTCACATCCTCCTGAAAAAACAGCTGTTCCATCATCATTCCAGGTCGAGCACAAAACCGGCTGATCATGCTTCATAGATGTCTTCGCCACAGTGTTGACGTTATTTCCGGACTTTGTTACTTCCCAGCAACATACTTGATTATCCCATGAAGTAGCAACAAGGATGTTAGCCTTGGGGCTGAAACTAAGGCTAGAAACAGAATCGCTCGGAGGATGCACCACCTTCGATCAACAAAATTGCACAAATTAACAACAGAAAAAGGTTTATACCAAATTAACAAAAACTATCATAGGATTAGCAGCAGCAACAACAACAACAAAAGACATTATCTGCAATAAATCAAAAAGGATTTTAAACCAAAGAAATCAAAAAGTAATAAACAACAATAATACCTCGATGGACCGGTTTGGATTCGTATTACCAGCAGCACCAAACATGGCCATTGAAACTGCCAAAAGAAAACAAACAAACAATCAAAAACTGCATTATATTCAGAAATAAAGCTAGGTATCGACTGAAGCAAACGTCACAGTGTGTACTTGGAAACGAAAGACGAAACCAGGATTTTTTTTGGGGGGGTGGGCTAGAAGCAATTTCTTTTTGAACTCTAGAATCCAAGAAAAAAAGAAAATCAAATTGAGTCCCAAATACCGAAAAAGACACATGCTGATTTAATCAATTAATTTTCTACCATTTTTTTGTGAGGAATTCTTTAACAGTAACAATAACAACTACTGTGATTGATCAAACTTAACATTAACACTACCCTAAAAAAAACATCCGTGGAGAATGCAGAAAGCAGTAATGTTACTGAGACATGTCTTTATTCTTTTTGTACGATCTTTATAGTATGTTCTTTCGAAAGAAAAAAAGAAGAACAACATACTGCATAACGGAACCAGCAATTAGTCAATGATTCAATACAACATTCAAGAAAACGTCTTAGTAAACGAAAAAAACTGAAAAACCAACAAGAATAATGCTGATTTGTCAAATAAATTGATAAAGAAACTTACACGGAAGATGCAGATAAAAGGGAAATAGGAAGTGCTATGTCAATGAAATCTAGCAATCGTCCGGCAAGGCGGTGGTGACGACCGATCAGTCCGTCCTTGGCAGCAAATATGGAGCAGTAATAAAACTAAGAAAATCGAAAAATTGAGGAGAGGGAACAGGCGTATTTATACATATACTTGCATTAGTAGTAGCGGTGCGTATATAATAAGCTACTCCTCCTTGCCCGGTTTTCAAGTCGGTCTCGGACGCGGGCCTTCTCTATATCGGTTTTTGTTTTTAGTTTTCCTGCTCAAAAAAAAGGAAAATCCCTTTTTACACCGACACATCTAAATTATCAATTTAACTTACAAACATAGAATTTATTAAATATTAAAGGAGTCTTTAAAGATACCACACATGTTTTACATGGACGTTCAAATTAAATGGCAACACACATTCAAGTGTTATTCTATATAACGCACCACACTAAATTTTACATATACTTAATATTCCCACCGTTTCAAAATAACTGATGCAGTTGTCGAAATATTTTGTTCCATTTTATGTGAGGCAATACCATTTCCAAAACAGCATTTATTGTCTTTTTACTTGTTTTACCTTTATTTATTACAGTAGGAGAAATAAAAAAAGAGGTTGCATTAATTATTTACAAGGACTTTCTTGTCATTTCATTGTAAAAGTTAATGTATTAACTCACATTCTTAATATACGTGATATTGACAAATGCCGTAAATAAATTGGAACGGAGGAGTACACAATAGTTTAATTACGATATTTCCATTTTACTTATAGCCCAAAATTTACCACTCCTAACAAAAATTATTACAATGCAGTCCATAAGAAATAAAAAAAAACATACAAACTAAGCACACACAAAAAAAGAGCCATTTTCGGCCATCTTTAAGCCACACCCACAACTCACCAACCATTTAGCTTGTGTTTGTATTGCTAAGAGTTTTTTTCAGGGTTTTTTTACATCACATTATCAATTATTTTTTATAATTCTTCCATTAATTAAATCTTCAACTACAAATAAAAAAATATTAAATCGTCTCTCATCATTTCACTTTATCAACTTTTTTACTATTATTTTATTCATTATTCTACTTTATTTCACCAATCATTTCATAATCTACATAAATTTCAAAAAAACATATTAACTTTCTAATCATTACTTCAATCACTTTATCTATAAAAAAAACCCAAAAAAAACTCCAAAAAAAAAAAACACAACCTTATATTTCCTAAACCTCCAACACCGTAGCAGTTCGTTTTGAATCCATGACATTAAGATAAGTAACAAAGGTTCTAACCAGCTGAACTAAGTGCATAATCATATTAGAAAATTATCCGAAATAATATATATACACAGTTTCAATGTGATAGGGGCATATTAGAAATTTCGTCCGAAAATTTAAGTGGGGTCCATGCACCCCTCGTTAAAGGGCTGGGTCCGCCCCTGCCCAACAACACATCACCATGCAATCTCCCGCATCTCCGGCGATTTGACCAACCAGCTTGCTCCTGTTCTTTGACTCCATGGACGGTAAACAGAGATTTAACTTTTATTTATTATATTTTATTTTACTTTTTAATAGTTTGTAGAATTATTGACAGCAAATTCTTTTGGAATCATTCTAATCTCTGTAAAAAAAAATTTAAGAAGATAACTTACTGTGTGTGGACTTTTATCAGGGCTCACTTTATTGACAATAATTGAAATCTCAAAGGTTGTTAGAATGGTGGTAGGAGTAGGAGGTGGTGGTGGGTTGGTGGTGTAGGAATGGATTAGAAGATGAAGGGAAAAGTGTAATTTTTATAAATTAATGAGTGTTTTATGATATAAAAAGTTAGAAATAGTAAATATAATCTGGATTTAAAGGTGTAGTCTAATTGGTAGAATAATGATTTAAACTCTTAATGTGCGGTGCATTAAGTAACTATCCATTTTCGTAATGTTATGTGCCATAGGTAGAAAAAATATGGTGTCGTTAAAGACATCCAGTATTAACTCGGTTTTTAAACTTTTTTTATGAAATATTTTTAATTTGGCATTCTCGTAAGTTAACGAGTTGATCATTAAAATGCTTGAGTTTAACTTATTTTAATCCTATTTCTAAAAATTTTATAAAAAAAAAAATTAAAAAAAAACTTATTTTAATCCTAATATTTGAGTTGAGCTTTGATGAGGGTCGACGTAAGTCTCATGCGTGCCAAATCTTTATATTGGCTTAACCAATTAATGAAGCAGAGAATTAATACTTAATAAAGCCATGAGCCCTAGAATTTAAGCGAGAAAGCGGACTGAAGGTGGGAGGTCACTCGGCCTTCTTAACTTACCGCCGCGTGGTCGGCTCGTAAAGAGGAGGCCGGGTAATGCAAAGTCTGAGTTGAGATGGCCCGGGGGCCTCGACGCAGGTCTGCCAAAGCCTTCCTTATTCGTATTTGGCATACATGCTTAATAATATCAGATAAACATGGAAAGAATTCAATGATATAATGATATTGAGCTTGTCGTTTAAATATGTCCATAATAATCCCTAAATTATAGGTTACACACGTGATTATCCTTAGAGACTAAGAATACAAATCCTTGTAGAACAAGGAAATGGATGAGTCATCCCCTATATAAACAACCCCTAAGGAACTACGGAGGCTTGATTCCTGAACAATAACAGGATACGTAGGCAACTTGAGAGAAATAACTCTCAATCTCAGCCTAAATCCAAAAAATCATCCATCGTTCATATTACCCTAGATTAAACGGCCCAGATCGATACCCGGCGATTTTCAGCATCGTCAAGCTTATTCGATCTTGAATTTTATCAAACCTTTTAAGCAAAAAAAAAACAAAGAATGCCGAATCACTCATAAATTGTCAGGTCATAGGATTAAAAGGTCTTGCGTTCGAGTCACACCATGTGGAGTGTTGGTTTATAATCCACTTAATGTGGTATTTGTTGGAAAAAATAGTTGTCTGGTTTTTCGTTTGTAGTAATATGTTTATCACTTATTATAGAAACTTTTCTAAAATGAAACAGGAATGTTCAAAACCAGAAGTGAAGAAACAATTTTTTGAACATGCATTTCACATTCATATACATTCAAAATGCTGACAGAATTGAATGACATAAAACAACAGTAAATGCGAAAATTTATTTGTTGATTGAGGCGCGTAAAACGTTGTACTTAAGACTTTATTGCCCCGATTACGTGCCCACGGTATAATGGAAATTAGTCTCCCAAGATACAACAATCAATACATTTCCGGATTCTGGCACCTGAATGATGAAAGCAGGCGATTGATTAGGCTATGTTATCTCTTCACTTTTATGTATGCAGAAATTTGTGCAAAGTTTTTGTATTGATGCAAATGATTTTTCTGTCTAAGTTTTCATTCAGGGATGTTTCCTTTTATAGGCAAAAGAAGATAGAGTAGCATCCTTCGAGGTGGAAGTTAGGAAGTTGTATGTTGGAAGTTACCAACCAATTTTCGAACAGATGCATATTCATGTTGGCCGAACTGATGCTTTGCTCATGTTCATTCGAACTAAACATTTCCGTTTGATTTGATTTAGAAAACCCAATGTTGAGTTGGCCCAAAAAGAATATATTGACCCAGCCCAACCCAAAGCCCAAGCACAAGCCCGAGACCGAACCGAGTGTAAATGGTTGTATTATACAACTCACGGATACATTGTGTGTTATGAAGGACCGAGTGATGAGGACGCTGATTGGATTGGTTGAGCGTGTGGATGAACTTTTTCTTTTCTCAGGATTTCCAGAGGTTCGAGTTTTGAACATTGATGGTGGGAAGTCTATGTAAGGAAATCTACGCGGGAACGCAGCGGAATTTAAAATTTTGATTTCCTTTTACCCAAGATCGACTTCGTTTAAGCAATAAACAAACAAGTAGTAGACGGTGGTTACCTTGGTTGATCTATAAGATCGACGCTTTGACCGCCTGGGAGAGTAGTAGTTCGCATAGAGCCGCCCAGTGTTCGCCTCTCACCGCTAGTCCACACGACGGCACTCGTCGGAATCCCATCATGGATTGCTATTGGAAAACTCCGGTTGCTAGACCGGCCTTTTTTCCTCTCTCCAACTCTCTACATGGGATCTTTCTATTTTACACAAGAACTATTAGTCTTGGAATTGTGATGCATAAAAAGAGCTTGACACCCACCTCCTATATATAGTGGTTGGGCGCCTCAGTAGAGTAGAGAGAAGAAAACCTTTTCCAATAAAATAAGGAAAATATAATTGATTGATTTATCTCATTTATTACAATATCTTATATTAAATAAATCAGGATATCATCAATATCTCATATTGAATATTCTAAAGATATTGTCAATATCTAATATTGACTATCTTTATTTTATTACCATAAATCAATTCTGGCATGTGTATATATATCATATATATATTGTTACACATATAAATCCATTTATATATATATATATTACATGCATGCGCATGCTGCCAAACACTTTTGCACACACGCACACATAGGTATTATTTATATATATATATTAATATCTAATATTAATATTTAGTAATACTATTAATTAAATTCAGACAATCCAAGTGTATCATATACACACACAAATTGCGCATACCTTAGCCAATAAATTGGCATCCGGAATATTCTTTAATTAATATAATATTATTAATATCTTGTATTTAATTTATTCATAATAAATAAATACCACCATATTAATTTACCACTATAACCTTTATAGTCGTGAGATAAATTCTTTCCTTATTTGGTTATCATCTATAACCACATTTTAATCGGCTAGATGTTTCTATGTGTGTGACCCGATAGGCTTCGAATATGTTGGCCGTAGACACAAAGTGCAAATTACGAAAATGCCCTTCATGCCTAACGATCACGGGATAGCGTCTAGCAACACGCCGTGACCCCAATCATCGGAAGAGTCAAATGCAATGACTACTACCTTTCATGTGAAAGCGATTTACCGTGTAACTTACAATCCTATCATTTGTAATAATATCCATACGGTGCGTTAGTCGAGTGTCAAAACATCAACGACCGTATCTTATAATCGGATATCAAGCTCTCTCAAGTAACTCATTTACTCCCACTTTGCAAAGATTCACGAGAGTAAGACATTCCTTATAAGAAGGCCATTTCGGATATTCGATCCCAATCATAGGATACGCGATTCCCGGACGACCAATCATGTATACTCCGCGTGCTTGATGATCATACCCAATCACTACCGCATGATCGCCCGTGGCTGTGGAAACCTCAATAGTGTCAAAGCATGACAATCCACACCGTGATTCCATGACGACTCCGGTCAAAGGATAATTACACAACCGTCACATAGTGTGACACTTATCCGTGTAAGTGGGTCGATCTAACGTCGCATTCTCTAATACACGCCCACGCATACCCCAAGTGTCTCTACACTTCGATAGAGCGAGATATATCCCCGCCTAAAGGCGAAGACATCAAATACGTGCTAACCTTGTTTATACTATCAATGCCTGTTTAATAGTACATCACCCTAAAGACATTTAAGTATCAAACTTATTAAAGTGATTAGAGATCTCATCAACCATAATCGCCTATCATGGTTTCTCTATCACGATTTAATACTAAGGGCGTTATCATATAACAATTCATAATTGGTTCTCTAAAAGAACATATATATGACAAATGAAAAGCCATTTAATATATGTATAAACACAAAGAAATAGTAGAAATGATCCGACCGGTCGGATCCGGTCCAACCGATTGGGTTTAGGACACTATTCCAACAATCTCCCACTTGGCCTAAAACCAATCACTCGCACACACAAGACCAAGTTGAAACACAAGAATCTCATGCAATACTCGCAACCAGCCCTAGCCATAAACGGATCGCTATCCGTGGGGACTCAGACTATCAACATATCATGTTCCAAATGACCAAGTCAAAGGAACTACCTCAACACACACACGATCTCTCGACGAGACCCCTGGTCCTTGCTTCAAGCAATAAATCCACTTACTATATCGGCTATATAGAAAAGGTGGAAGAACCGTACAAGGTTCATGAATGAACCTTACAGATCCATGTATCTTTGCTCCCACGCCTCTAAGGCACTTCTTGTGTTTTGGCTTTGATTGTAGAATTTACTGATGACCATAGGCTAGAACATTTCCACTCATTTGTATCACTTAATCAAAGTATTGCAAACCTGCATCGTAGCTCCCACTCGCCTTCAGAAGACTCGGGATATACGTCTCGTATATCTACGTTTATTTAATTCCAAGTTTTAATAAACTAGAAACTTTCCTTAACTTGTTTAAGGATATTCTCGACATTTACAGATTTACTTTCATACTTGATCATGATAGTTCATGAACTATGAACATCCGGCATTTCCTTTATGATGGTTCCTATCGCAGCTTGAAGAAGAAACCTTCCATAAGCATCATCTTTCACCTTATCTTTAGGACTAACGCCTAACAACACGACAGATCTTGCGATCTATGCTAAACTTCTTTTAGCATCACATCTATATAGGTAAACAATAATCTAAATGATTAAATCTATCACTATAGATTCTCATTTCTAAAATAAGAAGCGCTAATCCAAGTGCTTTCGTAAAAGACCTTGAATTACCAAACATTAATTGATCGTGACATGGGAGATGATTCCAAGAGAGATATCTAATACCTTACTCAAAAATCATAACACGCTCCCACTATCCATCTTGCACATTGGGCATATCCTTCTTTTGACTAAATCAAACTCCTTTGATTATCAAACAAAGAAATCATCTAGAGAAACTTGTTTGAGTCCATAAATGGATCTCGTGGGCTCACATATCATGTTATCGTCTATGAACATCGAGCTTTCTGCCCAACGTCTTCAACACTATCATATAGTCATGATACGAAGTTATAACAAGCATAATCTGAATAGAACTAGGCTCAGCCTTACAGGGACATTCCCTCAAGGTAAGACAGACTAGGTTCACAACCTGGTTGTCAATGATGGAATCTAATTCAGATTTTATGGCTCCTGGCCATATCTCTCAAATGCCTTTTAAACATTCTTTCATAAGTCGTGAGATATTCATTCTTCAAGATGAACATACCAGCAGCCTTTTCAGGCTTAAGGTGATCCACAGACTTACAGAACTTTTGTGTGTTCTCGGCGTTGATCTACACCTCATCGCATTATCACGGGCGCGCGCTTCACGTTCCTATGGTTGAATATTTCATTGTGGTTCTCAAACTACCTTTGAGATCCTTTTTACTCCCACTGTCTCTTTTGGAAGAAACACTTCCTCTACAGAAGACGACATGTTTGGAGACAAACACCTTTTGCTCGCTGGATGAGTAAATAATATCTAGCGTACTTGCTTTGAGATATTCCACAAAGTTGCATATGTCATACTAGGCTCCAAGCCTTTCCGACTTTGCTTATGACAACTTCAAATCATCGGTTAAGACAGATTTGACATTATCCTCTTCCATATCTAATATGGAATTTATTCAACCTTTATTCTTTGGAACTCGGTTAAGTATAAGGGCACTATCCCAAAACGGGTAAGGGATACTTCGCATGGCTTGCGTCACACCTTTATCATATTAAGTGTTGTTGCCATTTAGGGAACACAATCTAATTGCGTATCCCAAAGATGGTATCCTTCAAGGGAGAATCTTATTCCTTTCGCAGGCGACTTCGAAACACCCTTCAGTATTAATTACTTCAATCCAATTGAAGATTAATTCCTAAGTAGCTCATCAATCTCATATTCGTACTAGCTCGAACTTTTCGGGCTTTCCAATTATGCACTTCATCGAGTACACTTGACTATTTCTAAAAATAGTTATAGAGATTAACAAATAATTATTTGTAGCATTAATTGTCATAAGCCAACAAACATCGGTATGTTTAGGCTTTAGACAATTTTTCTAGATCTTACAACCTTTTCGAAAAGGGTATTTTAGTCCTCTTTGGATAAGATATTTATAACCCACATGATTCATAATCATATGGTTCAACATCATCGAATGACGTTTAATTACACGCTTCCCTTCCGGAGAGACTATGTCTCAGAGTAACCACAAATCAAGGATAATAACCATACAAATATTTAGTTGAGATCTTATCACATATATCAACTATATAGTGACATCAATCTAGTATGTTGGATTGGTGACCTTCCAACTTTATCGAATAACATTTATTCTTTACAATTGAATATGTCTCTCAAATCTCGACGGATAAGCGAAAGTACGTTCTTCATAGAAGCGGAACATAATAACATTTATTTAGTTCCCTTATCGCTTTTTTAGATCCGAGAATATGGTAAGTATTACAACATTTGCTTCACCTTCCATATCTGTATTTAATCTTTCTAATTTAATCACACTCGTAAGATATCATATATCTAAGAGTTGACTTGAACTTAGATAGATTTATCTCAACAGAGACACCGCCTATAATAGAAACTTCAATAAGTTCTCTATTTAAGCACATGCCCTAACTTTCCCTTTTAATCCTTTAAGCACTTGAGAAATGTTTCTTATTGTAGTCTTCATAAGACTTAAGAAAGATCACAAGAGCTATGTATTCAATTTCCTTTCATAAGGAAAATCTAAAGTTTATTAAATAGTTTATTCATCCTTTTGAATCGTATTCAAAACATTGACTATTTAATTAACCTTTAAGCAATGATAGAATTAAGTCGATACTTAAATCTTATAATTTTGAAAACAACCTTTCCAAAATTAGATGTGGTCATTCTTATCCAACGTTTGAATTAATTGTCATCGATGATGAATGATCATCTTGGATCGTATCCAATATGTGACTAATTCGTTGAAACTTATTTCAAATGATTTAATCATAACATGAGCTTCCGCTTTCATTAATAATTAAAGTCTCGGAGCACTGCATCAATTATGTAATCTCCTTGTCTCTAACTACTATAACGGGATGGCTCATGTCATTGCTTATTTTTAAAAGGATTAAAATTACTTAACCATATTTGAGAACGTTTCTCAAAAGGTAACAATCATAATTTGGTTTTACTAATCGAGAATTAAACATAAATATAAAGTTTGCTAAAACTACAACATAAAAATAAAGATAAAAGAGTGTTGTTGTTTATACACGCAAAATCAAAAATGGTCTTTTGGTTTATGATTTTGCTCCACTAGTCAACTACTCCCAATTGACTTTCAAGAATTATTAATTTCTTTAGTGGACAAGATCCCACTAAACTACCGCGACCCAATTTTGGGTGGTGGGCGAAAATAGTCTAATAGGTAGACAACATCTTTGTCAATCGTATCTTATACGACTCTTGTTGTTTGACTAGTCAACTCTTTGACAATTTTCATCTTATGAAGTAGTCAAACCCTTGCCTCTAAAATCCAAACGACCCGCTTTGGTGGTGGCCGAGAGAATTCTTAGTCAAGTCATAACCCCAATATTCGTGAGATCTCATACGATCATATCTCGATAATGACGATATACCCGAGGTAGGTCAACCCCTCGCTTTGGTGATGAGTTGGATCCGAACAAGGGCTCTTCACCGTCATTATAATATGGGAGGCAATTTCAACTTGATTCTTTTGAGGTGGAAGTATTTATGTAAATTAATTCACTTAATTAATTTTAATCATGGTCTCATCATAAATATGTCTATCTCGAATAAACATACATCCTACACATTTATCTAGATCGTGCTAGTCATGCATCTATCGTATCATATAAAATAAATACAAGCACAAAATAAATAAATGCGTAAAATAACCGGTATGATCATGGACTTTTTCTGAGTGCGGTTTGAATACAAACCGACGAAACCGCGCGGGTCACAATCTAAGGGTAGAAATGCAACCGCCAATAGGATCTTTAATGCTCCATTCTCCAATGGGATCTTTATTTTCGTTTCTCTTTGGTCTCCATCTTCCGCTCCATTCTTGTTACATTTAGTTCTATCGAATAAAATAAATACACCCACCCGCACACGGGAGGAGCTAACGGGAATGGGATAAATGCGAGAAAATAAACCAGCGTCACGTTCTTCATAATGGCCTCAGGACAATTTTTAAACCAACAGAAAATTAAATCATTCACATCTATCCTATCGGGGTCGAGTCAGCGATCAATCTAAAGTCCATATAATCATATTATATCTACTATATCTAATCCATACAATAAAATCTTATGAAAAAGATAAAATTAAAATTTAACTACTTGCGTCTTAATTAATCAATTAACATTTAATCTATTAAATAATTTTATCCAATCAATTAACTAATTAACATTTAATTAATTAAATGATTTTAATCGAAATAAAATTAACGATTAATTTTAAACCGATTTTAATTTTAATTTTAATTAATTAGAACTATTCCAAAATAAATCAAAATTAAAATTATTTTTCTCTTTTGTTTCTTTCCTTTTGATTCGTAATCAAAAGGATCTTTGGTTTCTAAATAAAATTTGGCTTAAGCTTCGCCACTTTCCAAAATCAAAATTTTGGAAGTGGCTTGCGCAAGCTTTTACAAATCAAATATTTGAAAAGGGCTTTGCAGCTTATTCCAAATCAAATATTTTGGAAAGGCAAATAATTTTTGGTTTAAGCTCAATGCCACTTTCCAAAATCAAATTTTGAAGTGGTTTCAGCAGCAGCTTTTTCCAAATCAAATATTTGGAAAGGCCAGCTATTCCAAATCAAATATTTGGAAAGGCCAAATAATTTTGGTTTAGCGCGCCACTTTCCAAAATCAAAATTTTGGAAGCTGGCGCAAGCGCAGCTTTTTCCCAAATCAAATATTTGGAAAGAAAGGGCTTAGCTTATTCCAAACAAAGTTTGGAAAGGCCATTATCATTTTAATGTCATGTGGCATCCCGATGGCCAAACTATTTGAACCATTGGTTAGCCACACGACACAACTAAACAAAGGAGATTTTAATCACAACTATGAACCATATTGAATCACAAAATACACAAAACAAAAATTTGGAGATCCGCCCAAGATTGACCGGTCAACCGATGCGGCGCAAAGAAAGTTGCTTGCGCCGCCGCCGCCGCCAGCCGGCCGCCGCGGCGGTGGTGGTGCCGCCCTTGATCGGCCGAGCACCACCCGATCCCTTTTTTTTTTTTTTTTTTTTTTTTTTCATGTATCAATTTTGCAAATCAAAATCTTTCATCTTTTAATTACGTGATTTAAATGATAAAATTAACTACGATAATAACATGCTTATTGCTTAAGCTCGAAGCTCTCTCTCGATACCATTTGTCAGAAGAAATCTACGTGGGAACGCAGCGGAATTTAAAATTTTGATTTCTTTTACCCAAGATCGACTTCGTTTAAGCAATAAACAAACAAGTAGTAGACGGTGGTTACCTTGGTTGATCTATAAGATCGACGCTTTGACCGTCTCAGGAGAGTAGTTCTGCATAGAGCCGCCCAAGTGTTCGCCTCTACCGCATTTAGTCCACACACAATTTCGTCGGAATCCCCATCATGGATTGCTTTATTGGAAAACTCCGTTGCTAGACCGGCCTTTTCCTCTCTCCAACTCTCTACATAGGATGCTTCTCTATTTTTCTGCTAACTATTAGTTCTTTGGAATTATGATGTCTAAAAGAAATTTGACACCCACCTCCTATATATAGTGGTTGAAAGCGCCCCTAGTAGAGTAGAGAGAAAAAACCTTTTCCAATAAAATAAGGAAAATATAATTGATTGATTTATCTCATTTATTACAATATCTTATATTAAATAAATCAGGATATTCATTAATATCTCATATTGAATATTAAGATATTGTCAATATCTAATATTGATTTATCTTTATTTTATTACCATAAATCAATTTACTACGTGCCAGATATATCAGCATATATATTGTTACACATATAAATCCATTTTATATATATATATATTACATGCATGCGCATGCTGCCAAACACTTTTGCACACACGCACACATAGGTATTATTTATATATATATATTAATATCTAATATTAATATTTAGTATCTTATTAATTAAATTCTTGACAATCAAAGTGTATCATATACACACACAAATTGCGCCACCTTAGCCAATAAATTGGCATCCGGAATATTCTTTAATTAATATAATATTATTAATATCTTGTATTTAATTTATTCATAATAAATAAATACCACCATATTAATTTACCACTATAACCTTTATAGTCGTGAGATAAATTCTTTCCTTATTTGGTTATCATCTATAACCACATTTTAATCCGGCTAGATGTTCTTATGTGTGTGACCCGATAGGCTTCGAATATGTTGGCCGTAGACACAAAGTGCAAATTACGAAAATGCCCTTCATGCCTAACGATCACGGGATAGCGTCTCAGCAACACGCCGTGACCCCAATCATCGGAAGAGTCAAATGCAATGACTACTACCTTTCATGTGAAAGCAGATTACCGTGTAACTTACAATCCTATCGCTGTAATAATATCCATACGGTCGTTAGTCGAGTGTCAAAACATCAACGACCGTATCTTATAATCTGGATATCAAGCTCTCTCGAAGTAACTCATTTACTCCCACTTTGCAAAGATTCACGAGAGTAAGACATTCCTTATAAGAAGGCCATTTCGGATATTCGATCCCAATCATAGGATACGCGATTCCCGGACGACCAATCATGTATACTCCGCGTGCTTGAAGATCATACCCAATCACTACCGCATGATCGCCCGTGGCTGGGAAACCTCAATAGTGTCAAAGCATGACAATCCACACCGTGATTCCATGACGACTCGGTCAAAAGGATAATTACACAACCGTCACATAGTGTGACACTTATCCGTGTAAGTGGGTCGATCCCTAACGACGATTCTCTAATACACGCCCACGCATACCCAAGTGTCTCTACACTTCGATAGGCGAGATCTATCCGCCTCTAAAGACAGAAGACATCAAATACGTGCTAACTTTGTTTTATACTATCAATGCCTGTTTAATAGTACATCACCCTAAAGACATTTAAGTATCAAACTTATTAAAGTGATTAGAGATCTCATCAACCATAATCGCCTATCATGGTTTCTCTATCACAGTTTAATACTAAGGACGTTATCATATAACAATTCATAATTGGTTCTCTAAAAGAACATATATATGACAACAGAAAAGCCATTTAATATATGTATAAACACAAAGAAATAGTAGAAATGATCCGACCCGGTCGGATCCGGTCCAACCCGATTGGGTTTAGGACACTATTCCAACAGTCTATGGATCTGTGGCACCGGCGTTTGGGACACCTTCAAAAAAGGTCCTCATGCATGTTCCAAATATTACTATTTCTAGAAACTTGAATAAAGATGGTTGTGATGTTTGTTTTTGAGTTAAGCACCCATGTGAACAATTTTATCTTAGTGAAAGTCATACTAGTCGTATTTTTGAACTAGTTCATTATGATTTATATGGACCCTATAGTGTTCTTTCTATATGTGGAGCTTCGTATTTTTTGACTCTTATTGATGAGTATTCGCAGTATGTTTGGATTTACTTGCTTTTGAATAAAAACGAAGTTGAAACTGTTTTTATTTTTTATCTTGTGCCATTAATTTCTCGTCAATTTGATGCAACTATTAAGCGTGTTCGGAATGATAATGTAATGGAACCGAGTTTAGGTGTTTAATGTAACGGAATGATAATGCATAGTTTTTGAATCCTCCTATGTAGCCACCCCACAACAATGGTTGTGTTGAATGTAAACATAAACACGTTTTGAATGTTGCACAGGCACTTCGGTTTGAAGGTCATTTACCTCTCAAATTTTAGGGAGAATGTGTTCTCACAACCTCATACATTTTTAATCGCACCCTATCGAGCGTTTTGAATTACAAAACTCGTATGAATGGCTGATTGGAAAACCCCCGGATTTATATATGCTTCGCGTTTTAGATTGTTTATGTTATGCTCATAACCACCGCCACTTCAATAAATTTGATATTTGTAGTCGTATTTTCTTGGGATGTCCCTTTGCGAAGAAATAGTGGACTTTGTATGATCTCGATACTGAGGAGATTTTGTGTCACGTGACGTGAACTTTTATGAGCACGTGTTCCCTTTATCCCATCTGTTTGATGGACCTACGACTTCTCCTCCCCCGAACCGATATATAGATGATGTTGCTATTGAAGATGAAGGATTCAGATTCTCTCTCCTTTCACTCGGGGCTCCATCGTTGCTAGATCCACCGGTTGAGGGGGATGCAAGGGGAGGATGAAATGGTCGAAATAGCACCTTCACCGCCACCTCAACAACTAGGTGAAGGTGTGGAAGAATTCGGCAGAGGTAGAAGACAGAAAATTCCTAATTCGCGGTTCCATGATTTTCTTATGCATACTATGGTTGAAAATAAAAGTCCTACTCCACGCTCTTCCACTCTATCGGCATCCTCAGACACTCCGTATCCTCTTAGACATTTTGTAAATTATGATATATTTCTGACAGACACCGCAAGTACCTAGAAGCTATTATTGTTGGCAACTCCAAAATCTTTTAAGCATGCCGTTAAACATGATGGTTGGCGTAAGGCCATGGCTGAAGAGGTTCGAGCTCTAGAAGACCAAAGAGCATGGGTATTGCAGCATTTGCCTCTCAGGAAAAAGGCATTGGGGAGTAAGTGGGTCTATCCCGGAAAATATGACGAACATGCAATGGTTGAAAGCTCGATTAGTGGCTTTCAAACATCACCAAGTCATGGTATCTTGTTGTGATCTGATAGTTCTCTTCTTATCGAGGGGTGGTGTGATTCTAATTGGGTCAGTTGCCTCCTTACTCGACGCTCATTGAGTGGATGGTTTGTCTCCCTTGGTCTTTCACCCATATTCTTGAAGTCCAAGAAACAAACCAATGTTCCTCGTTCCTCCGCGGAGGCTGAATATCGGTCTATGACCTCCCTTACATATAAATTGAAGTGGTTGAAGCAGTTACCAGCTGATCTTAGGGTCCGGCACCCTCTGGCATACACCTCTTTTTGTGACAGTCAATCGGCATTATACATTGCACAGAATCCGGTCTTTCACGAAATCACGAAACACATCGAGGTGGATTGTCATTTTGTGCGTGGTGCTATTATAGATGGTTTGATTGTTCATTTATATGTTCCCATGAAGCATCAGTTGACAGATATTTTTACCAATGCATTGGGACGACAAAGGTTCACGTTTTTGTCGCGCAAGCTGGGCGTTTGGGACCTTCACGCTCCACCTTGAGGGGTGTATTACGATATTATGATTATTAATATTATTATGTATTTTGTAATATTTTAGTAAGGATAGTTTGGTAATTATTCATAAAGGGTGAAGCCCTAGATTGTACTATATATACTGTACCTATGTGATTGATGAATGACAATTACAATTATTTTTGCCACGATTCTTAGCAGAAACAACACGAAATTGAGTGAAATTCGAACCATATATCGTCAAATTGAAGAAATACGAACCAACAAATCGAACCAACAAAATTACTTACAGAATTAACAACAAATTGAACGAATTGAAGAAATTCAAGAAATTCGAACTAAGAAAATTTCCAACAAATTGAAGAATGGATTAGATGAACCAACATCACTTCGAAAATGGATGGTGCACGAAATGGATACCCACAACCTACATGAAAATGGATTTCTTGAGGCAAATGAACGATACCCACTCAATTTTGTCTTTATTGAGAGACGAGCCAAAAATCTCCGTATTAATGACCACAACACTTATCCTGGTACGATGACATGTTGATAGTCGGTTGACCGACATTAGCATCTGTTGAGGGAGGATTCCGATTTACGCTTCGCCTTTTTTCTAATTTACACCACATCTGTTTTAAAATTAATTGATTACCTGTGACACCTCATGCATTATTTTTAAATATTTTGGGGGAGTTGCCCAAAAGGACATAAAAGGTAAAATAATAGGCATTTAGGACACTATCTGTTTTTAATTGATAAAAAGGACAAAAACGTTGAAACTTTACCAAATTACCCCAACATCTTTATGGCATGAATTGGGCATGCAGTTATTAGGCTTGACAAACTCCCGAAATTTAGGAGAGCAGTTACTCAAATTGATTTCAAATAGATATTCAACTCCAAAGATGCGTTTTTTTTTTTTTTTTGTGATTTTCTTTTTTTTTTTTTTTTTTTTTTTTGAATGGAAAGTGGGTTTACTGGGGAAAAGAAAAAAAAAATTATTATATTCCCTTCTCTTGATTTTTTAAACATCAATATATTTTGATCTAGTTATCATTATTTTTGTTTATAATTTTTTTGTACAAAAATCAAAATAGTGCAGTGACATACGCAATTTAGGAAATTAATTTTTTTCTTCAAAAGAAAAAATCAAAACAATGCAGTGACATAAATAATTTAAGAAATTTATTTTTTCTTCAAAAAAAAAAAAATCAAAATAACGCAGTGACATACAACAAAGTAACATGGAAGGTGCACAAATCCGGCCATTACACTAACGAACATAATTGAAGATGTAGTGACAATTGGCAAAACATCTGAGCATGATGTTACAATGACAATAAATAATCCTGTGACAACTGAACCTGTAATAGCATTTAAACATGCAGCGACAATTTAAAATACAATGACAAGACATTTTACTAAGACAAAATTAGATGTGCCACTATATTAAAGATGCAGCGATAAATAAAAGTGCAATGACATTTGAAGTTGCAGTGACAAACCAAGATACAATGTCAATTATATTTCAATGACATTTTAAGATGCAGTGACAAACGAAGATACACTGACAATTATATATGCAGTAATAAGTGTTTCAAAATTGTCACTCCATATTATAAACGAAGTGACAATTGTCGCTGAAGTAACATTCATTTATTGTCATTGAAGTAACGTATGCAGTGACAAAAATGACATGTGAATCCGGAACAACTGAGATTAAAAATTGAAATGTCAACTAATGAATCACCAAAAGTTTTTTTTACGAAATTAAAAACTACATTAACATAAATGAAGTGACAATGTACATGCAGTGACATTAACATTAACAAAAATTTATATCGACAAAGTTAGATTAGATCTGATGCTCTCAAGGACCTACTCTAATTTTCAGAAAAATAAAGGAAATTGCGCTTTTGATCGAAAAACAAAAGCTAGTAGTATAATTTATATTTCTTTTAGCAATTCTAAAATATAATATAAATAGAATTTATTAATTCATCAAGGAATTTGTTGTGGGCGGGAAATGGAAAAGAAAAAAGAAAAAGAAAAAGAAAGGAACGCAACATATCAGCAATGAGTGAACTTGGAGATAATGAGTAACCATCCACCTCCTAAGAGCAGCCATAGTGATAAGCTTTTAGACATATTCTGTTAATAAAGTTGTTGGATAGATAGACAATAAAGTAAAAGTACAGAATAATAAAGGTTAAATGGAGAGGATAATTTAGAAGTTGTCTAAGCCCTTCTCCAATTTTAGATAATGCTAGAGAGAAGGTTCTCTCCCAAAAATGACAGAAAGGAGTACAAAGATTATTTTATCATTACACTATATTATTTTAATCAATAGATTATTACCATTACAACATCACATCACACACAAATTAATCTCTACAATCCTTTTATATTATCACCATTACAACATCACATCACACACAAATAATCTCCACAATCCTTCTACATTTATCATCCACTTATCTTTCTCCACATCACCCAAACAACACCAATCAATAGCCTTATCTCCCGATCACCATTACTCTCGCTCTAAGGGCAACCCTAATGGGTCATTAACAGACAACCTCTCTCCCATATATGTCAGAAAAGATTGATTTTTTGACTTCAAAGCAAAATAACGGTGGCAATCTAGATAGGAAATTCTAGAGACTCTCTATACCATTGTCTATGCAGAGAATAGTGAGTTGAGATGATCGCTCTTCTCCCCATGCTTCTGTAGCAACTTTCTCTCTCATTCTTCATCCACAGGTCTGTTTTTCTTCATACCCATGGCCGGATCATTCGTTTTTGCACTTTATTTTGAGGCCATGAAGATGGATTTACAAGAACAGAAGAAAAAAAGTGATGCAAATTGTGTTTTGAATGCTACCTTGATTTCAGACCCGAAGAACAAGATCTCAAATCTGAGCCTCTTTTCAAGCTTGAAGAACCAGATATTAAATTTCTAATTTCTGTGTTTGATTTCATATGAATTGAGTAGTTATGGGTGTGATTTCTACAATAATTTTGGTGTTCTTGGTCATAGAACAGATCCGCAAATAGTCTATGATTTATCACCAATTTTTTCGGATACAAGTTTTTTTTTTTTTTTGGGTTGTTGTTGTAGTTATGAGAGCTTTTTTTTTTCCTTTGCAGGGATATTGTGAGTGCTTCGAGTGAGAAAAAAATGTTCTAATTTGTATTTCCCAGTATTTATCATAATTTGTTGATGATCTTTGAAGTGTTTTCTTTAGGAACATCTCTGAAGTGTTTTTCTTGACTGTAAATTTTTACAGGAATTTTCCATATCTTTTTATTATTATTTTAATTATTTCTAGGAAACATTGAAAGAATCTGATGGTGGTGTATTTTGTACCATTACACCATCTTTTCAACAACTTTCTTAGACATATTCTCTCTATAATTTATATCCAATCAAAAAAATGCATCTGGACTAATTTTTTTTGAAAGCTAACACATTTTATTAAAGCAAATCTGCTAAGGAAGCAGATATTACATCAAATGGGGGAGAGTCCCCCAAGACACAGGCCCCCCAATTGCAACACCAATGCTCACTAGCTTAAAGGTGTGTCGGGACGTTCTTCACAAGACGCTTAACAAAAGAAAAATGACAAAGGTGAAATTAGCGAAGCTTGTAGACAATCACTAGCTAAGATCCAAAGACAGATAAATCCTCCCGAGGTCGGGTCAAGCTCTGGACACAAGAGAGGCAAATACTTTCAAAAATCATTGACGAGAAACCAAGTCGACCAGCCTCGGTCAGAGCCAGCAAGATCGCACGCATCTCCAGAAGTGCCGGTGAATCGCCTGGGTCAAAGTGATAGGAAAACGCCGCTACAATGGATCCCACAGTATCCCTGAAAATCAGGCCAATACCCGCACCTACATCTGTAACCGAGGCATCCGAGTTACATTTCCAGGACCCTGAGGGCGGTGGACTCCACACAGCCGGATGTACAACCTCTACTCTCGCTTCTATAGCGCCACTCACCACCTGACGATACTCGTGCGCCGCTGCATTCGAAGCCACAACAACTCGTGAAGCATAAATAGGCACGCCCTCAAAAACAGCAGAGCACCGAGCCTTCCAAAGGTTCCACAGTGTCATGCAGAACTCAGACACCTCTTCCCCCTTGAGATGCTCAAGAAGATCTCCAAATAATTCTCGAAACCCTGAGGACTGCTGGTAGGGGTGAGCTTGGATTGGTTTGGGGGGTTTGGTTTGGTTTTGAAAGACTCGGGTTGGTTTGTAGGCAATATATTCGTTTTCAAACCAAACTAAAACGAAGTCAACCCGATGGTTTGGTTTGAATTGGTTTCGGTTTGGATTGGATTGGTTTCGGTTTAATGCTCTAATCTTTAAAAAAATGACAAAACCAACATTTTTTACATAAACTCTAAATAAATACATACATTACAATATAATTTAATTACAATCAATCATCCATAGTTGCATACTTACATACATGCATTTCTTGATTTACATATTTACATCAAAAGAGCGAAAAAAGGTGAATGTTGACACAACAAAATAATCAAAACACCATGCGCATCTTCCAACCATAACAACATAGCAAACCAAAGAAAAAACAAGCATCCAATCCAAGTCCAATAAAGACCAACAAAACCTACAACCTCCTCCATTTCCATGAAAAAACAATGAAATAGAATTAGATCAATGTTCATTTTTTCAATGAAAGAAATACGACACAGTCCAACTTGCATGATTGAGTAGGAGAATGATCAAAATGAATGTACCATTTTGGGTTTGGTTTGGTTTGGATTAATGTATATATAATTAATGAGTATATATATATATATATATATATATATATATATATATATATATATATATATATATATATATATATATATATATAATTAATGTATTAAAATTTTGGTTTGGTTTGGTTTGGATTGGAGTGTAAAAAATATTTATCCGAAACCAATCCAATGCAGTTTGGTTTGGTTTCAAAACCAAACCAATTCATTTGGTTTCTGCTATTGGTTTAGTTAATTCGGATTGGTTTGGATCGGTTTACGGTTTGGATTGGTTTCATTTGGTTATTTTCTTTCATTACTGCTTCTTTGGTACAACCGATTCCCCTATAGACGAGGCTCTCAGGACCGCTTCTTGCGGCGTCGCGATCGAACAAAACATGCCAAATAGTTTCCCGCTCACAACCACAAGCCAGGCAAACACCATCCCTAAGCTGTCGCTTAAGAAGGTTCTCCCCGATAGGCAACTGGACTAATTTTGTTAGAATGAATTGCTACAATAGAACACACCGTTATGGTTGCTCTAAGACCATGGCACATCTTATGTGGCAGTTAAACATGATTTATTTATTTATTTATTTTTTGAAATCACAAAAATACTAATTGGGGGTAAATTAATTGGGAAATTAGGGATAAAGACACAATCGAAATATTATTAAGAGCAAGGAGACAACTACATATTTTTATAGGTAGAAGAACATTGCATAATTTTATATAGCGAGAAGATGACAAATAGTGAATCCCGAAAATCGGTGAATCTCCTAGTGAATCCCGAAATCGGTGAATTTTGTGGTGAATCCGAAAATCGGTGAATCCCGATAAATGAATTTTGAAAATTAGTGAATTAAATGATGAATTTTGGCAGTGAATTTAAAATAAATGAATTCGAACACAAGTGAATTCGGACAATGAATAAATAGTTTTATCATTTATGCAAAAGTTTCAAAAGACCGTCCTTCTACTCAATTGATGAAATATTTTTGTCCTTCTCCCTCATTCCCCCTAAATTAATCTAATAAAAACTAATTAGTCTTTATTACCAATTAATTTGTTAGTCCGTCCTGATTGCCCTATTAAATTGATAATTTGTCCTTCTCGATAAAAATCCATATTTTTAAATGATGATCATACTAAAGACACCACACTTATTAAAAGAAACTAAATAGTATGTTTTTCCACGGTATTTTGACTACTGTCAATTTTATTTTATTTTTTAATTTATGAATTAGTCCCTAAAAAATGTCTACATTAATATATTTTAATTATCCTTCTTCTAAAAAAAATAAAAAATTACATTTACCCTGTTCACTCGACCTTCACCTCCACTGCGCTGCTGCCGACCGCTTTTCCCTTGGCGCCGGCTCCCGCCACCAACAAACTTGAAATCAACTGCCACTTAGCTCTTCGCCGGTTTTCTTGCCAAAGGCACGTTCTTTTTCAATGGGTTTCTTCCGTTTTTTAAGAATGATTCAATTTATGTCAAAAGGCGTGTTTACCTGCTCTGTTTATCTCAAGTTTTGTTATGCAGACTTCCTTATCAAACCATTATAATCACAAATGAATTTGGTTTTTATTTGTTGATTTCTGTTTTCCTTCTACATAAAGTGTAACAGCTGCAGAAGATATTTGCTCATTACGTTGCACTCTTCTTCAGCCATGCCTTCTGCCGTTCCTTCCAAAATGTTGACAGGTTTTCCCCCTTTAGTTAATTGGTTTGTTTTAAATTTTCTGTTTCAATTTTAGCTCAAAACCCTAATTCACTACATTCTCCTACAAATTTTGTGTATCCACAGATGATGTAAGCCTTGTAATGGTACTAATTGACACCAATCCCTATTTCTGGAGCTCCATTAATTCCAGTTTTACCTTCTCCAAGTTCCTCACCCAAGTAATTATTCGAAAAACCCGCTTGAAATAAAATAAGATATGTTACTTCTGTTGTTTAGTTATCTATTGAAATAAATGCAGGTATTGGCTTTCTTGAATTCGATAATTCTATTGAATCAGCTGAACCGGGTGGTTGTGGTCGCCACTGGTTTCAATTCTTGTAGCTACTTGTTTGATTCCTCGGCTTCCGAGGGTCAAAGGGCTGAGTCAATGTTGGAAAAATTGGAGCAATTCGTTAAGGATGATGAGTCATTGAGTCAGGATAATGGCTCAGTCAATGGCGTTGGATCCTCTCTCCTTTCTGGTTCCCTTTCCATGGCCCTATGCTGTATCCTTATTGGTGGTCATGATTTCGTTTGTAGATTGGGGCATGCGTACTTTTTTTCTTATAGTTATTTCCAATTTTGTTGGACACATTGTTGGATTTCACCTGATTGTTTGCTTAGATATACAAAGGTTATTTCGGTCAGGACCTCTTCACCCCAGCCTCGAGTAAGTTTTGTTTCTGCAGTTTACTCTTGCCATTTTTTTAATTTTTTTGGTTGAAAGAATTAAAATTTAGCAAAGCTTCCATGATTATGAAGTATTTGATGTATATTCTACACATGCCACTCTTGCTTCATTGCAATGTCAAATTCTACTACCATAAAGTATCTTGGAGGTCTCTTGCTTCGTTGCAATGTCAAATTCTACTACTACCGCAAAGTATCTTGGAGGTGGAGCGACTGGATACTCATACATTTATTTTTATAGTTCCCTAATTTAGTTTTATGCACATGACAGGTGAGCTGTTTTGTATAGTTAATGTTCTGATATCGTTTATGATATATGACACTTTAGTCTTCTACTTGAGTATGAAGCCTTTCCACGTATATTGCCTACGTTTTTTGTGATCTAGTAAATTGTATCTACATGCTATATCCATTTTGGTTGGTTCATGTCTTTTTATTTTCTAAGAGATTACATGAAATTGCAGATATTGTGCTTGCATGGATCGCCCGATGGACCTGGACAGTAAGTTTCTTTTATGTTTTTTCTCAGCATCTGCAGTCTTTTATTTTCAATTACTTATTCACCCGAGAGCTTCTCTGCAGATATGTTGCAATCATGAATGCTATTTTCTCAGCTCAACGGTCAATGGTAAAGTAGTTGAATTTGTGAACTTTTTTGATATGTTGTTTATTAATCGTTTAGTTGACTGGCTCTCTCATAGAGTGACTCGTATTGCATGCTTTACTTAGTTGGACCATATTAAACTTCCATATGTGTTCTTCCTCATACAGGTACCAATCGATTCATGCATGATAGGAGCCCAACATTCTGCTTTTCTTCAGCAGGTTTCAATTTATAAATCCTTTTAAAGTTCTTGAGGATCATGGAAAGAGAGAGGGTATCCTTTACCTTTATCCACTCATCAGTTGTCATTATAACTGACTTCAGGCTTCTTACATAACTGGAGGTGTATATCTGAAACCCCAACACCTGGATGGTCTTTTTCAATATCTCACGGTAGGTTTTCATATTTGCTCACAACAGCTAAAAGATGCTTATATGATGCTTATTAGCATATGTAAATGAAAAGTCCTCGTTTAATATTTCCTTCAAATACTGCTTGTAGTATTGATCATTGGTCTCGTGGTTTTAAAAAGTGTGCTTTTGGAACAGACTGTTCCACTCCAGTTTGCTGTTTTTTAGTCTCTTCAAGATATAGACCGTTGGCTTTTGTTTCCTTCTGAGAGTGTTTTATGCTAAAAGTTTCTTCAAAGCCCAACTGCTTATTTCGAAGTTTTTGTGGTGTTAGCATTTACTACTTCTGTCCCTAAATAATAGTCACTTTGGAGGTTTTCACACATATTACGAAAGTGGATGAATGTAATTAAATTTAGACTGTAAAGTCTAATATTCCCTTTGAGTAGCATTAATGCAATGAATGTAAAGTTTGAAAAGTTGTTGAATGAAAAATAAATTAGTGGTAGTATGAAGGAATAAATAAGCAATAAACGTTTTCTTGATATTCTTAAGTGACTAAAATTGAGGGACAAATCATTTTATCTAAAACAACTGTTATTTAGGGACGGAGGTAGGATTTATTTCTTTCTTCTTGTAGTTAGCTACTAAAGCATTATACCTATTCCATCATTTTATAAGTAGTGACAATGCATTTTTTGCACCATGTGCAGACAGTTTTTGCCACTGATTTGCAGTCACGTAGCTTTCTCCAGCTTCCAAAACCAGTGGGTGTGGATTTTCGTGCCTCGTAAGTGGAACAGTTATAAATGAGCATTTTAATTTTTTATACGGGATACCCTTTCTGTCTCTTGCATAAGTTTGTGTTTAGCATCTTTTTTGTTTTAGGATGCAAATGCACTAGTTTATTTATGCTCCAGTTCTTTTTTGTGCGTTGACTACACTACAATCGTGTGGAAAAAAAAAATAAAATTGGAGAATGGATTTGCTAATGAACAAATAAGTTATATATAATATATATATTATTTCTCTTTATACTAATCTGGAAATCATCTTTAGATATTGTTATTTGATAATCAGCGCCTTCATCCTTATACATTAATTGCAGTGCTTATACGGTCTTAACTTGTGGTTGTGTATAAAGGCTGATAGTTTGGTGAATGATGACAATCTTTGTTTAGGTGCTTCTGCCACAAAAATACAATAGACATGGGATTCATATGCTCTGTTTGTTTGTCTATCTTCTGCAAGCACCACAAGAGTTGTTCTACTTGCGGGTAATGCCGTGTTTCACTTGGCCTTCACACGATTAATTACAAAAGCTTTTGACTACGAGTGCTTCATCTTTTTTTTTTTTTTAAAATTTTTATTTTGCATGGAATAATACATTTGAATGCTATACTGAATGGTTTGCTACAAATATTCCTACCAGGAGCCAATTTTCAAAGGAAGGATCTAAAGCCGTGGGAAGCTCTTAAGAAAAACTGTAATTAGTCTGATAAGTATATATGCTGTGATGCCATCTTCTTCTATAGAAGCTATATGCGAATTTTCCACCATTGTCACTCTTTTTTTTTTTCTTCTTTTTCCCGAGGAAATTATTGCATTGGAATCGTGCCTGTCTTTTTTGCCTACAGAGGGTCCTGTTTTCTTCTGTCCCTTTTGGAAATTGAAACAATTCAGTGAGATTCCATTCATAAGGAAAACGAGCCAAGAACTCGGGTTGAAAATTGAGAGCATATTGCGAGTGAAACTGAACCCGGATAATAATAAGATAGAAGAACCAATATAAGATGCTACCCTGGTTGAAGACATTAGTCTGTTGTCTGTGGTGGAACAAGTGGTTTAGTAGTTGAAAAGGGGCATAAATACACATAAAAATCACCAGAAATTTTTTAATATCAATATATGATACAGTATTACAAGATGGGGTTGCAATCAAATCCATCTAACTTCACCAAACATGACACAAGAAGTGGAAAAAAAATGAAAAGAAGTTTACTTGTATGAGATAATAGAAAGATTGTTTGGAACTTTCAGCTTCTTTTTATCTTTCATCACCATTCCAAAAATCTTTCCCCTTTGGACCTATTGGACCATCTTCTCCATAAAATTCATTAGGCAATGTTTTCACCACTCTCTCAACTGAAGACTTATGTTTTTCTTGGATTTTGCTTTCCAAATGTTCAGCTTCATTCCCAGCTTTATAAGTAATCTTTGGACCCCATTTTCTACTGTAATTCAACCATGGTGGTTCAACAATACCCTCTGATTCTCCCAAATACTCAGCTGAAACAATAGAATATCTCGAACCGGTGTCCAAAAGCTTCCCACCTTTACCAGTATCATTCCTTATCCCAATTCCGCCGCCCCCTTGTAAAACAAGCCCGGCTTTCGTATAAAACGGATGCCCACTTTGTGCTGCAAAGACTACAGCTTTATTGCTGCCATTTTTGAAATCAAGCATACAAGCATCAACCCAACTCCCTTTACTATGTTGTGACAAATAAATCTTGTGTAACACCCCATTAAAGTTGCTGATTCTTAATGTCAAATGCTCCCAATCGCCTATGTGTTCGCCTATTCGGCCTAATGGGATGTCTAATAACCCTACTTTTGCTGTCCCGGGACCGTTAAACGGATAGAAAATCCACACTGCTATGTCGGTGTATGCTCCACCAAGCATTGGTTTGATATGGAGATAGACTTCAGTGCTAGCTAGATCACCTTTCTTGACTCTCTCCCTTTCATCTTCATCTGAAGGAAGATCAATCCAGTATGTTCCGTCGTTCGATCCGCCTTGTGGAAGGTTTGCACCATTGAATTCAATTGGAACAGGCTTTGAATCTTCTTTATCAGACCACAACAAGGTCCCATTTTGAAAGTACCAGTTAACAGATGCAGGCAGATAGATTTCTTCAGGATGGAAGTATATTACTGGAGAATACGCCTCGAATAACGCCTCGATTTGTTTCAAGTTTGGCATTAAAGAGAAAGTACTAAAGTTGTTATTCTTCAAACAAGAAATCCCAGATGCCAAATCATTATCTCCTTTACTATTCTTTATAGCAAAAGAACCAACAGGCACACCTTGAGCTTGTGTGTTTCTGTTTTTAGGCCTTGAAATAAACACACCGAATTCATTATCATCTGCACTTTTCCCTTGTCCCCAAATCCAATTTGAAGCCTCTAATTCATCAGTAAGATGTGATACCACACACCGGATTTTGTCGGTGGACGGCTTTTCGGGTGTGTTTGTGACAACATAACCAACAGATTTATACCCATCAGGTGGCACTGGTACCCAAATGTAGCCAGGGGAATCTTGATTTAACTTTAAAGAATCACTACTCCATACTAAACTGTAATCAACTGGTTTAACTAAAGTGTCACCTGATACATCTTTTGCAACAAGAATCCACCCGAAAAACGGTTGATTGTTTGGTTGACAGTATGAACCAAGCATGAAGAATCCATCAGGGATTTGTGTTGGCTCAAAAAAAGTTGCACCAAGATTATCTGGTCCTCCTTTGTATGTTACCCAAGTTTTTGTAAGATTTGTTGTTTGGTGCACTTTAAGTCCTCCTAAATCAAGATAATCACTTGCAAATCCATCTCCTCCTGCACAATGAGAGAGAAAGAAAAAAAAAAATGAATCGTTAATCAAATCAAGAAAAAGTAAAATAAGCTAAGTAGTAATCAAGAAGATCAAAATAGTTTAATGACCTTGATTGAAAGAGGGGAGTGGAGAAGGGAGCTGGAAAATTGTGTCAATGGGTAAAGATCTGAATTTTTTGTTATGGGCTAAAATAGTCTTGCAATTTCCCATTGTTGGAAAATCTCCAAGAAGATGTGATAGGAAAGCTTGCTACATGTAAGAAAAGCAAAAAAAAAGTACTATATATACTATGAAGATAAGCTCATGAATTGTTAGTTGTGTCGGCAATATATTGGTCCCTACCGAATGCTACACTTTGTTGAAAAATAATGCTATAGATATAGATGGCCTCTTCCATTCATTTCTATTTTTTTTTAGAGGTAAAAAGTGTTTATTTTATTATTCGGTGTCCATCTTACAAACACGAATACATGCGACGAAAGAGAAGAATCTCATTCTTTACATCCAACTAGACTGAGACCTTCTCTAGCTAACAAATGGGCAGGTAAGTTACCTTGTCTTTTGACAAAGGAGAAAGATAAATAAACAAAGGCAGACATTAATTTCCGGCAGTCCTCAATGATACTGGCTGCATAAGACAAGTCCTCGGTGCGATCCTTGAGGCGTTGGTGTATAAGGTAGGAGTCTCATTCTAATATAACATTGAAATAATCCGTGATAAGCAGCGAGAGCTTCACCAACTAGGACATCATAGCTACCTTCAAGTTTCTTGGCAAAACAACGAATTATTTTTCCTTGACTGTTGCGTAGTAAGCTACCCACTGCCGACGTTGATTCACCAAAAGCCGCATCTACATTGAATTTTAGAGTCTCGGAATGAGGGGGCTTCCACTTGATCTCAAGAGGAGGGTGATGACCAATGTTCGAGTTCTTCGTGATGGCTTTCATATATTCCTCTGCTTCTACCTGGGAGTGAACTAAGATGGATTGAACATTCACCATTTTCCCTTCAAACAACCATCCATTTTAGCTTTCCAGATGTTCCACAACATGCATATGATTCGAACCACGTCTGCTTCATCCACTAATTTAAGAATCTCATCAAACCAATCTAGAAGAGAATGGGTTCAAATATTGGAAATATCAATACCAATGCTATATGTTTTCCAGACAGCTCTCGGGATGTCGTAGTCAATGAGGCAGTGCCATGACGACTCCCCTTGGCGCAAACAAATTTGACATTGGCCATTTCCAACTCCCATGGTGCGCAACCCTGCAGCAGTGGGTACGGCATTATTGAGAAGTTTCCAAAAAAAAAATGAGTTATGCGCGGTTTAATTTTCAGCTTCCAAAGAGTTGACCAAAGTTTCTTGCTAGACGTTGCAGAAGATGATGCTTCAAGCTCAGTATGCCGAAATTTCAAGCCATAAGGGAGTTGGTAACCCGTCTTAACCGCATACACCCCATTGCTTGTAAAATGCCATATCATTTTGTCATCTCTCGGCGTGGGGGAAATAGGAATAGAAAGAATTTTTTCGGCCTCAAACGCATTAAATTTTTCTTAAACAACATCTCTTCTCCAAGTACGGTATATAGGATCAATTAGATCACAAACCTTGCGAAAATGACTGCGATTGACATTAGAACGCACGTGAAAAGTGGGGAACACACAGGGGCGCCCTGGGGGGGCATGGCCCGGAGCCCCTCGAAAATCGAGGAATTTAAGGGCCCCACGAAATTTTGACATAATATTATATATATACTGTATTTATATAAGCAAGGAATGTGCTATTGTAATGGTTTGCACTCTAGTGTAGCTAGACATGAGACTTGATTTCAAATCTTGCTAGCTACAATATTTTTTTTTAAACATAGGAGTCAAATTTCTACTTTTTTGGTTACTGTTTTTTTTTTAAGGGCGAGGGCCTAATTTTTTTTTTTGGCCCCGAGCCTAAATTTGGACAGGACGCCCTTGGGAACACATGAAACCAAGGATCATTTAAGATGTCAATGGATTCTCCAGAGCCAACTTTCCATCTTATGCCATGAGCAAGTAGCTCTTTTCCATGTAGTATACCACGCCAGATAGCAGATGGGTAGCCCGTTATGGTGACTCTCCAAAAGTCTCTTGAGTCAAAGTATTTCCCTTTTAGAACACGAGCTGCTACTGAATCTGGATGTTGCGGAAGTTTCCACGCCTGCTTCGCTAACAGAGATGAGTTGAACACTCTAAGTCTCGAAATCCAAGTCCGCCCTCTGCTTTCTTTTTACAACAAGTCTTCCAAGATTTCCAATGAATTTTATCTTTTCCTTCCGCTGAACTCCAGAAAAAATGCCTAGTTAATTTTTCCAGTTCCTCAATGAGAGTCTTAGGAAGCTTAAAGCATTGCATAACGTATTGGGGTAATGCCTGAATGACAGACTTAATGAGGATATCCTTGCCAGCTGAGGATAAAAACTTCCCTTCCGTTAAGCTTTTTTTGGACTCTCTTTGATAAATGCAAAAATTTCAGTCTTTGTTCTACTGACTGGAATATAATGTTCTCCCCTGCAAAACCGCCTCCCGCCCACCTGCAGGATCTGCGTCGCCTGCATATAATGTTCTTGTTAGTATTATTATTATGGATTACTGCATCACATCACATGGCCGAAGTAAAGGTTTGACACATGTCACCAGAACCGACATTCACCCCTTACTGAAATCTACATAATATCGTGTGAACTCGAAATAAAATTCAGTGGATGTATACATTGTGTTTAATTTTTATTTTTATTTTTTAAATTCTTTTATTTTTATTTTTTTTGTTTTCATTAGTTGTTTGTTCAAGTTCTTACGAAGCTTATGGAGCCCTTAATAAGTTGTACTCCAGCCTCGGGCTCTAATTGACCGAGCTTTGAGTAGGTGTGAGAGTTGGCTATACAGTAAAACCTCTATAAATTAATACTCGATAAATTAATAACCTCGATAAAATTAATAATTTGTCGGAGTCGAACTTGGGACCGAGACAAAATTAGACCCCAATCGATAAAATAATAAGATAATAACTTTTTTGAAATCCCACAGTGTATATATATTGGTCCCAACTGAACTATAAATTAATAATTATGTATGTCTTAAAAGATTCCAAATTCTAAGATTATCTAGTAAAAAATGAATCTATAGTCACTTATTTTTTATTGAACTTCAAATCTATATTGAGTTCATCTTTAAATCTCCTCATTGCACTTAAGAGTTGGGGTATTGTCAAATTCAAATAATTTGTGAATGTACATTCATAGAATGTGTCTTGGAACTTGTTTTTGTAATTTATTTTTCATCTCTAACTAATATACATTGAAACTAGTACATTGGACTTGGAAATTTAAAGGTTATACGTAAAACCTCTTTAAATTAATAAATTATTAATTTATCGATATAATAATATCTCGCCAAATTAATAAAATATCCCGGTCCCAACATTATTAATTTATAGAGGTTTTACTGTATATGATGGTTTCAACACCATCACTCCATCGTATGACACGTTTATCGTGAGTCCGGTCGAACCTTGTGGTAATAATTATTAAAGTGTGATTCTTTCATTTATGCACCATTGATGGGATTCGTGATCGAATCAGATCGGCTTTTGCCCAGGAATAACTGAAAGAATCAATAACGAGATGAATATCACAATCCTAGATAATCCAATCTATGAACATTGGTATGAACGCCATAACGTCTGCTCAAAACGCTGATAAGTTCTTGAGAATCGATTATCTACAACGAAGAGAATACTCACACGCATGCAATGCAAAGTCAATGACTTTAATAAATATATCACTCAAAAATTGTCCCCATTCAAATCGACTTAATTTGTCTTTATATAGGCTACAGACTCCAGAAAATAAAGCTAGCTATCCAACGTGGAACAAATAGAAATAAAAATGTGCCTATTGTTGAAGGAAAATACTATTATGTGCCTTCGTCAAAGCCAATGACGATTATCTTTCGGTTATTATGTAACGGTCAATCAGTATTTATTGCCATCAATGTAATCTGTGTTCACATTGTAACCGTGACCCTATATAAAGGGATTATCTAATGGAATGAGATCTGATTTTCCCCACTTTTACTTTTACACGTTATCAAAGACGAAGCTCGAGAAAAAAAAAACCCTAATTGACCCCCGCCGCCCGACCCCCCGCCTTGACCACGCGCGCGCCGCCGCTCTCAATTCTCTCACAGATAGGTCACACACTCACACCGCCGATCTCCTCACAACGGCGCTCTTGTCGCGCCTCGATCCGCCGGACCTCCGTCCTTTCACCGGCTTGGTCAGCCTCTTCTTTCGCCTTCACCTTCACTCGGCCTTAATTTTCAGTTGAAGCAGAACGAAATCAGTCGGTTTAGTCGCCGTCCATCGTCTCCGTTCCGGCCGTCCATCGTCTTGGGTTTTGTTACTTGGCAAGGTTTTTAACGAGGCAACGATCCATGCACCATTTCGCCTTTGACTTGGCACAAGGGGGAGTGTTGAAGGAAAATACTATTATGTGCCTTCGTCAAAGCCAATGACGATTATCTTTCGGTTATTATGTAACGGTCAATCAGTATTTATTGCCATCAATGTAATCTGTGTTCACATTGTAACCGTGACCCTATATAAAGGGATTATCTAATGGAATGAGATACAGTTTTCCCCACTTTTACTTTTACACCTATATCCCTTATTGAGCTTTACTGACTCACTTAGATCCACATTATATTTATTAGCAAAAAACTAAGGAAAATAAATGGTGCCTCCCCTATTGGGCTTTGGTCTTATTACCACTAAAAGCAAATAAAGACTCTAATTGTCCTACTTAAGCTCAATAGCATAAATAACACACTTAATGAGCGCTTCTTCCATCTTCTTGGGCTGCCCATATTTCAATTGGACTTCCAGAACCAAGGGCTGCCCATAGTATCTCTGATTTTCTTCCTTAGACCTTCTTGCATTTGCCCATGTAGTATCTCGGTTTTCTTCTTCTTTGGAGCCTTGTCATAGGCCCATCTCCGATTACAATCGGATCCACTGGTGTCCTAGGAGCTAATGGATCAGGTATCTCATCATGGATCACATCAACAATATTTTTGAGATTACGTCCATGACATGATCTCATCACATCATCTACTATGGAATATGACTTACATTTATAATTGTTGGCACGACCACTCACGTGATCTCAGCACATAATCTAATACGGAATAATAAAGGTCAACATATACACTTATATATGCTCTCTTAATTTACATTGAATGTCCCCATGACATGGCTTAGTGGTAAAGGGTTTGAGTGCTCTAAAATGACAGTTGGATTTTAAGCTAGAGTGTGAAGGTTCGAACCCGTAAATATGAGACTTCTTGCAATTCTTTGGTATAATAGCAAGCCTACGACTTTGAGCCACTATGTTACTTGATTAATATCTTCACTCATCTCGTGAGACATGGGAAGTGGGAAGCCTTATGGTTAGAGTTTAACTGTTTTTTGTTAATTTACCAAAAGTGATGTTATGGGAAAGCGTGTTGTCATTGCAGCGGTGGTCGGCTTGCCGAGGATCCATGTACATTGCTTTTATTACGTGTTGGTTTTACCAATTTGCAGTAAAAATAACTGGATTTTTAAGTACGAATTTTTATGAACCGATACATGCATTTTAGATAGTTTTTTTGTTGTTGCATATAATAGAAGTATGGTTGGATGTGATATGATATGACATGATTACTTGTGCTTGTGCATTATGTCATTGGTAAGGTATGCAATCAATGGTGGATCTAGAAAAAAAATCCAGTAAAGGGACTAGAGCAATTTCAAAGATCCACCAAAGGTTTAAGTGATGTTTTTTCAATTTATAACGACATCGTTTTAATACAATTGTTTTACCGGATCTCATTGAGGGGCACTGTCCCGCAATTACCATTGTGGATCCGCCTCTATATGCAATACATACACCAATTCACATCGAGGGGCTCTTGCTCATAAGCTCCTTGCTAGTATTGACAATAATTTAGACGTAGACTGAGCCCGTTATTTTATGATATGTATTTTCCCATCCACACCGTGACCCGTGGACAACCTCCTACTTGCAAGAATACATTTAATATGATATCATGATATGTGTGGGGAAAGGATATACATGGCGTAATACGTTTAAACTTGTATGTTGTACATGATATGACAAAGCCGTCCCTGGGGGTAGGCCAACAAGGTCGCGGCCTAGGGCCTAAGCTTAAGCTGAAGTTTTAGGGCCTCCGTTTTCATGTAATAGAAGTGTATTTTAGGTCAATTTTTATTTTTTACCCAAGCTAAAAAACAGGTAAGACCCAAATTTATAGCAGAATTCTGTGAAAGAAAATCTAATCAAATTCGTTACATTTTTTATAACGCTCGTCAATATTGTATACCTCAAAAATAGTTGTGATATATAATTTTTTTCACAGAGATGAGAGTCCTAAATTTTTTTGGTCTAGGGTTTCCGATTACACAGGGACGGATCACGGATACAATATGATACGATATGGACATGCATATATGTGATATATATATAATATTTATGGATACAGATAGTTATTTTTGAAAGGTGGATATAGATAGTTACATGTTCACGTTTAAACTGATCGTACGTGTTCTAAAATTAATAAATAAATAAATATAACTGATCGTACGTAGAAAGCATGAATATAGAAAGTATTAGTTTTTATGCGTATTTAAATCAAGGGAGACTACGGGGTTATCAAGCGCATGGAGTTCTTATTGGCGATTCTATTATTTAACACCATAAAAATTACTTGAAAACCGGTGATTTTTTATAAAGGGAACGTCGATTCCTTTATAAGTGTTAAAAGCTTAAACGCGTCGATCACGATTTTCCACTGGTGTACATTGTTGCACACCAACCATAGTGTCACTGACGTTGGTTTTCAATAAGGAACACCAGTGTGACTGACGTTTTTTTTAATCTGAAAAAATAATCAAAAAAAAAATATCAATAGTAATTTATGATGTGCCGATAGAACCCACCTAAAAATAATATTAAATTCATAAAATACGACAGCTTTATAATTTGTTTAGTAAAAACAACATTTCAGAAGAGTGAAGTACATAAATACCCGTAAATAAGAAACAAGTTTATGAATCACGGGATCTGATTTGTATTTATGTAATATTACTTGGCTAATTTTAGAATTTAAGAATGACATAATACACAAGACAGCGTTTAATATATATATATATACTATTCTAAAAGGTGAGTGTGTTACCCCAAAAAGTGTTTCTTCCTAAATTTAATAATAATCAAATTGAATTACAATAATTAATTAGAATAATTAAAATACAAGCAATAAATATTAAATTATTATTATAAAATATATAAGAAATCAACGAATTAAATAATAAGTCAAATATAAGCAATCAAGCAGTCAACGAATTAATAATAAGTCAAATATAAGCAATCAACGCCATAAATATTAAATAATTATTATAAAATATATAAGCAATCAACGAATTAAATAATAAGTCAAATATAAGCAATCAAGCAGTCAACGAATTAAATAATAAGTCATTGAATAATAAGGTTTCTCTCCAACGATATATGATAAATGTGGTCATACTAAAAATCAAAACAAAATAACCTAGCTGCTCCGGCTAATTCCGGCGCTTCTGCCACCTCCTTCATCTGACCCAACTCCCTTAATCCAAATGCCCCCTCCTGCTGCCAATGAGGAGCAAGACCTTCTCCTTCGATCAGCCAGTCGTTTTAAGCGAAGAGCAGCGAAGACCCACTTCACCGAATGCGGTGAGTCGGTTTGGAGCCGCAAGGGTGGTGCCGACCTTCTTCGGCCATTGGACGAGCCACCGGACCTGTACACCGGGGTGGATGAACCCGAGGAGGATATTCTTGAATTTACTGAGCATTACCGGAAACAAGCTGAGGAGAGGTCTCCGATTGCCATGACGGGAATCAAAGAAGTATCCATTCCAATCGACACTCTGAAAAAGCTATGGCAACCGTGGCGTAGAGCCCTTATCATTAAGGTCTTGGGAAGAAACGTGACCTTCAAAGCCCTCCACTCTCGGCTGCCTGATATGTGGGCAAGAGGGAAACATATTGAGATCACGGACCTGGAAGACGGCTTCTATGTCATCCGTTTTGTTTCCAAAGAAGACTATGACTATGTCCTTGAGAATGGTCCCTGGCAAATTCAAAGTCATTATATCACTATTTCTAAATGGAAACCATCCTTCCATCCATCGAGTGATGCTATTCAATCCACCTTGATTTGGGTTCGTATTCCACGGGTTCCGATCAAGTACTTTGAGCGAGAGACATTGCTCCACACGGGAAATTGTATTGGTGTGGCGAAGGTCGATGCTTCTTCTCTCCGCATGACCAAAGAGGTAAGTATGCTCGGGTATGTGTTGAAGTGGAACTCAATAAACCCCTCCCGATTCTGCAAATTATGCTAAATGAGAAAATATATAAAATTGAGTATGAAGGACTACACATGGTGTGCTTTGAGTGTGGTGTCTATGGACACAAAACCGAGGATTGCCCCATAAAGCAAAGGAGATGGATACGACCCCCGAGCCTCCCCTGTAAGTGTGATTGCAAATGCTCCTACCGAATCCAGTCCATTTGGACCTTGGATGTTGGCTACAACGCGACGGAGAAAACCCACCACCCAACGTGCTGTTGCAAATGCACCCACCCCAGCTGCGAATTTGGCTTCAATCGAGCTCGCACAAAATGCTCGAACAAAGCAGTCACTCGAATAGCCACAGTCCTGCGCTGGTTAGGCAAGCGGCAACCGATACTCGAGTCTCATTATTGAAGAAGCAGAAACACAACAGAGGCCCCGGTACACACCTTGCAGCAGCAATTCCAGAGCCTACCACATTTCAATGCTGGACCCACAATCCGACAAGCTACACGTGGAGACCGAAACACGTCCACAAGAGGCAGGGGACGTGGTGCTTCCTATCGTGCCTCTCACCAGGATCGACCACAGGCCCTCAAAGTAAAGGCAAGGAAGTACTGCCCCAAACTTGAATTCGTTTCCTCCATTACCAGGCCATGCTTCAGATCCCCAGGTACCCTCAATGATATCACGAACATCCGAAACCTCTCTCATCGCAAGGAGACCATTTCACGAGTTGTAGGTGAAGTCATGGAGGTCGATGCATTATTGCGAAAGAAAGTGCGAATACAAATGACTCGGTTTATGTCAAAACAAACCCGCCCGATACTCCAATTGTTGTTGAGAATATGGACTTTCTGCCTCAAGTGAACCCACCAATTGAAAATGCCTCTGGGCATTCTATTAATAATGATACCACTCACCAATGAAAGTTATTTCGTGGAATTGTCGCGGAGCTAGCTCCCCGGATTTCTTTCGACATTTAAAGTCCTTGATTCTGGAGCATCAACCGATGATTCTCTTTCTTATGGAAACGAGATGTTCGAGTTCGAAGGCGAATCGCATTCTTCGTTTGTCAAACTTCACGCATATGGTTGCAGTTGAAGCCAGGGGCTTTAGCGGGGGTTTATGGATTTTTTGGGACGCGTCTTTCATTGATCTTCGGCTCATACATGCTACAGAACAGACAGTGACAATGGCAGCCGCCTCTCAAAACTTGGTGAAATGGGTAATTTCTTTTACTTATGCTACGCTACCCGAGACGAGCTTTGGGATCTTTTTGAACATATGTCTACTTTTATTTCCGTACCTTGGTGTATTATTGGTGATTTAAACCAGGTTATTCATGCTTCTGACAAACGAGGGGGCAGGCCGGTATCTGGGCCTTCTGTTGACCGGCTCCGAGATTTTATTAGTAATTTAAATTTACATGAAATTCCTTTTCAAGGCCCTCGCTTTACGTGGTCCAGCTCTATACATAGTCTTACAGCAATTGAACAACGCCTTGACCAGGGACTCTGCAATTCAAAGTGGTGGGACAACTTCCCGGACTCTATGATATATCACCTTCCACGGGTGCATTTAGACCATCACCCCATACTTCTATCTTTGGATCACCAGCGTGCTATAGATCCCCCTGCAAAACCTTTTCGCTTTCAAGCATGTTGGTTGAAACATACGGCTTTCCACACCTTCTTGCGCGATGCTTGGCAAGCTAGTGACGATGACTTCAATACATCATTATGCAATTTTAGCACCAAAGTCCAGGAATGGAACAAAAATGTTTTTGGAAATATCTTCTACCGTAAAAAGCGATGTCGAGCCAGAATTGCAGGAATTCAGCTAGCCTTATCAAAGGCCCCCTCGCGGTTTTTATCAAATTTAAACAAATCTCTTGTGCAGGAATATGACGAGATCCTCTCTCAAGAGGAGACTTTCTGGTACCAAAAATCACGACTAAACTGGATTGAGGATGGTGAGCGGAACACACGGTATTCCACATCTCAGCTAAACACAGACGGAAGAATAGCGGGATCCTTTACCTACAAGACGATATGGGGACTTGGATTAGCGATCATGCTGCCTTGAGTGAGATGGTGCGCCACTTTTATATAAACCTCAATACCGCGGAGCCGGTAACACCTATGCCAAATGGTCTTTTTGACCCTTTCATCAGTCATGCGGATAAAAGACTTCTTAATCGTCCGGTCAGCCCTTGTGAAGTGAAAGCAGCAGTTTTTGATATGGGGGCTCTCAAATCCCCTGGGCCTGATGGTTTCCCACCGATCTTCTACCAACAAAACTGGGACACTGTTGGCCCTTCCCTCACTAGCTGGGTGCTCAAGGCCTTTCGTGATCGCCATTTTTCTCCGGAGATGAACCGCACTTTTATAGCTATTATCCCCAAAGTCTCGCCACCAGAACGAGTCTCTCAATTACGACCCATTGCTCTATCCAATGTCACGGAAAAAATTATCACTAAAATTATAGCAAACCGGCTGAAAACAATCATTGGAAAAGTGGCAGATAACAGTCAAAGTGCATTCATACCAGGTAGGCAGACCTCTGACAATATCATCGTAGCTCAGGAAGTGCTGTATACCATGCGGAAAAAGAAAGGAAATAAGGGGATCATGATCATTAAAGTTGATCTTGAGAAAGCATATGACCGAGTCAACTGGGACTTCCTCCGTCATGTCCTTAAAACCGTGGGCTTTCAAGACACGATCCTCGATATTATTATGTACTCACTCTCGAGTACTTCTCTTGAGATTCTTTGGAATGGACAGCCTTTGGAGGGATTTCAGCCCAACCGTGGTCTAAAACAAGGAGATCCTTTGGCCCCATATTTGTTTGTTATAGTCATGCAGGTGTTGAGTTGTCTTATTCAACAATCAATCATGGTCGGGGATTGGAAACCGATATCAGTGTCCCGGGGGGGAGGGGGGGTGAAACTTTCTCATCTCTTCTTTGCGGATGATTTGCTTCTCTTCTCAGAGGCTTCTGTCGAGCAGGCACATGTGATTGACCAGGTCCTTACAAAATTTTGCAACTATTCGGGTAAAAAACTAGTGTGGCAAAGTCAAGATTATAACGTCCCCAAATACTCATCCGCACACTATTTCGTCCATTGAAAGTCGCTTTATAGGTATGTCGCACACTACCCATCTTGAAAAGTATTTGGGCGTACCTTTGCACCACTCCCGAGTTAAAAAGGAAGACTTCCAAAGTATTATTGACAAAGTCCGCGGGAAATTGCAACCCTGGAAGGCACATGTTCTCTCTAAAATTTGGGCGTGCGATCCTCTCTCAAATGGTCCTCTACCATGCCCTATTATCAGATGCAAACAGTAAAGCTCCCTGCCTCTATCACCTGTGAACTTGATAAAATAAACCGTTCTTTCTTCTGGGGACATGAAACAGACAAAAGGGTTTTACATCAAATTGCATGGGATAGCATCTGTCAACCCAAGCTCAATAGGGGTCTCGGAATCCGCAGTGCTAAACACATGAATACAGCGTTTCTAGCAAAGCTCTCGTGGCAACTCTTAACACAGCCGGAAAAATTATGGGTACAACTTCTTACCTCGAAGTATGGGTCCCCGTTTGATATGCCCAAATCGAACTGTTCCTTTATCTGGCGGCACATTTGTTCGGCCACAGGGGCAGTCCATGATGCTTTTGACGTGGATGAGGAAGGTAATACGTTTTGGCGTTTGACGGCCTCGGGAAAATTTTCGGTTAGCTCAGCATACCACTTCATTCACCACACTCAGGTAGACTCAAGAACGAACTTTTGGCGTATCATTTGGGTGATTAAAGGGCCGCTAAGAGGAAACATCCTTTTATGGCAGATCTACCGAGAGGCCCTCCCAACGACCCACCTCTTAGCTGTGAGGGGCATTAGCGATGAAGATACTTGTTGTGTTTGTGGTACTCATTCTGAAACGATCCTCCATGCTTTACGTGATTGTCCGCGGACATATAATATGTGGAGGAATCTCATTCACTGTCAACATTGGGCGGGTTTCATTTCCACCCAATCCACACAAACTTGGCTCGAGTCCTGCCTAATGGTAAATATGTACAAACATGACAACCTGGCTTTCTGGAGGTTCCTTTTCCGTGAAACTGTGGCAAGCATCTGGTACTGGCGAAACAAAGAATACCACTGCTCTGACACCCAGCGTCCCCCAATGATGGCCCTCATCTCTGATGCTGTTCGGCGAGCTCGTGAGCTTAGATTAGCTTGGTCTTGAGATTCAGATTTACCTCATGTATTTTCTTTAAAGTTGTTTGTACAGTTTGTACATTTTGTACAGTTTGTTGATTAATAAAATATCCGGTTTCGACCAAATTAAATAATAAGTCAAATATAAGCAATCAACGCCAAACAGATCCATGATTCCATAAATCAGAATTAAAATAATTAAAACATATAACCATAAAATAATTAAGATATTGCCATAAATAATTATAATGGCACAATATAATAAACATAAACATAAACATAATAACAGAGACGCCAAGACTCTTATTTTCTTTGAAGGGAGCCAAGACTCTTATTGATCGAAGTTTACCATCGTGAAATTAAAAATCCGGAAACATAACAACAATATGGTTAAAGAAATATCAATCACCAAAGGCAAAGGTAACGCATTATATGTGCTTTCCACGATATCCGTGAATAATAATATTTTATTACCAATTTCATTGTTTGTCGATTTTATCGGTATACTATTACAGTTTTTTCCCCTTTGGGTGAATGCAGAAGATAATATGCACAAACTAGAAGTTAAAAGAAGAAAATATGCTCAATTGACCAACGAGGAACGATGCAAGAAGATCAAGAGTGTCGTGGAAACTAGAAGGAAAAGAAAAGCTAAATTGACAAACGCAACAGATCGCAATGGTATGTGGTGATTTCTTACGCATATGGCTAAACTTTTTGTTAGGGTGGGGTTGGATCCATTTGGATCCAACCTAATATTTTATTCACTCCACTATCTTATTTATTATTATTTTATTAATTCTATTATTTTATTGTAAATCCTCTCATCAATCATTCAACATCAACAAATAAAATAATATTTATCAATTCACTTTATTTACCATTACTTTTTTAATATAATATTTCATTAAAATTTCTCTCACCAATCATTTCTTCAACTACATAAATTTCAACATAACATTTCAACTTTATAATCATTATTTTACTATATTTTATTTTACTTTCTCTTTCTTGAATCCATTCAACCCCAATCCAACCCGAAACCAAACAGGGCCATAATGTTTTTGTCACCCCATATAAATATATTCAAATATTTTACCTTGAACGGAAGATTTTTTATTCAACATATTGTTGTTGGCTTTCTTTATGAGTGATGTGCCATTATTATCGATCCAATCTAATTTGTTTGCAATTATGTATAAAAGATCATTTAGTAGCATTTGCGAAGTAGAAAGCAACATGTGAAACAACAAAAAGATTGACGCCTAAAAGGATGTCTTTAGTGTCTTCTTGAAAGTTGAATCTCACATGTGAGGTTTGACATTCCAGAAGTCAAATGTGACAATCTGACATGAAGAAAATAAAACCCCACAAATTTCTTTTTGTTGTGTTCTTAATAGGTAAAGGCCACCCTAAAAAAATAGGTAAACGCATATAAAACTGTGGCAAGCATCTGGTACTGGCGAAACAAAGAATACCACCGCTGCTCGACACCCGGGCGTCCCTAATGATGGCCTCATCTCTCGATCATCTTCAAGCGAGCTCGTGAGCTTAGATTAGCCTGGTCTTGAGATTGATTTACCTCATGTATTTTCTTTAAAGTTGTTTATACAGTTTGTACATTTTATGCTGATTTGTTGATTAATAAAATATCCGGTTTCACCAAATTAAATAATAAGTCAAATATAAGCAATCAACGCCAAACAGATCCATGATTCCATAAATCAGAATTAAAATAATTAAAACATATAACCATAAAATAATTAAGATATTGCCATAAATAATTATAATGGCACAATATAATAAACATAAACATAAACATACTAACAGAGACGCCAAGACTCTTATTTTCTTTGAAGGGAGCCAAGACTCTTATTGATCGAAGTTTACCATCGTGAAATTAAAAATCCGGAAACATAACAACAATATGGTGAAAGAAATATCAATCACCAAAGGCAAAGGTAACGCATTATATGTGCTTTCCACCGATATCCGTGAATAATAATATTTTTATTACCAATTTCATTGTTGTCGATTTTATCGGTATACTATTACAGTTTTTTCCCCTTTGGGTGAATGCAGAAGATAATATGCACAAACTAGAAGTTAAAAGAAGAAAATATGCTCAATTGACCAACGAGGAACGATGCAAGAAGATCAAGAGTGTCGTGGAAACTAGAAGGAAAAGAAAAGCTAAATTGACAAACGCAACAGATCGCAATGGTATGTGGTGATTTCTTCTGCATATGGCTAAACTTTTTTGTTCGGGTGGGGTTGGATCCATTTGGATCCAACCTAATATTTTATTCACTCCACTATCTTATTTATTATTATTTTATTAATTCTATTATTTTATTGTAAATCCTCTCATCAATCATTCAACATCAACAAATAAAATAATATTTATCAATTCACTTTATTTACCATTACTTTTTTAATATAATATTTCATTAAAATTTCTCTCACCAATCATTTCTTCAACTACATAAATTTCAACATAACATTTCAACTTTATAATCATTATTTTACTATATTTTATTTTACTTTTCTTTCTTGAATCCATTCAACCCTAATCCAACCCAAACCAAAGCAGGGCCATAATGTTTTGTCACCCCATATAAATATATTCAAATATTTTACCTTGAACGGAAGATTTTTATTCAACATATTGTTGTTGGCTTTCTTTATGAGTGATGTGCCATTATTATCGATCCAATCTAATTTGTTTGCAATTATGTATAAAAGATCATTTAGTAGCATTTACGTAAGTAGAAAGCAACATGTGAAACAACAAAAGATTGACGCCTAAAAGGATGTCTTTAGTGTCTTCTTGAAAGTTGAATCTCACATGTGAGGTTTGACATTCCAGAAGTCAAATGTGACAATCTGACATGAAGAAAATAAAACCCCACAAATTTCTTTTTGTTGTGTTCTTAATAGGTAAAGGCCACCCTAAAAAAATAGGTAAACGCATATACCATTTTATAAGTAAGTGAATCCAGCTGCTTTCGCCTGTTCAAAATCCAAACTCTTGTAGATGACTTTTCTAGGACCAAAATCTCCCAAAATTATTTTCCAACCACACCCCCAAAATCAAAATTCAAACAAATTACTAAGTAAGACCAACTAAAATGAGAAATTATAATGCATTACACATTAAATAGAGATTACATAAAATTAAAATATATGTGTTTGTATATATATATATATATATATACACACACACACACACAATATGGTGAAAGAAACATCAATCACCAAGGGCAAAGGTAACGCGTTATATCTGCTTTCTGTTAGCATTCATACAACCAAACAAGAATTGAAAAGGAGAAGATGAATGCTGGAAGCTTGTGATATCAAAAGTGAAAAGCTTACATAGTAGAATACAAGAGAGATGCTTATATAGCCAGACACAAAGCAAAACTAAAAGGAAAAAGACTAAAAAGCCCTTAAGGCTAAAATACTAATAGCTAATATAAATATATATGCTAACACTTTCCACCGATATCCGTGAATAATAATATTTTTTATTATCAATTTCATTATTGTCGATTTTATCGATATACTATGACAGTTTTTTTCCTTTGGGTGAATCTACAGAAGATAATATGCACAAACTAGAAGTTAAAAGAAGAAAATATGCTCAATTGACCAACGAGGAACGATGCAAGAAGATCAAGAGTGTCGTGGAAACTAGAAGAAAAAGAAAAGTTTAATCGACAAATGTAATAGATCGCGATGGTATGTGGTGATTTCTTCTACATATGGCTAAACCTTTTTGTTCTTATATAGAAACACAAACATATATCAGAAAGTAGAACATATAATGTTTTATTCACCCCATATAAATATATTCAAATCTTTTACCTTGAACGGATGATTTGTTATTCAACATATTGTTGTTGTCATTCTCGATTTCATAATACTTTTATGTACAAAACCAAATGTGCTAATACTTTGCATCACCTTTTTCCTTCTGAAATGTGCAAGAGAAGAAAAGAAATCAAAGTATGCAAAGATGACAGGTGAACAACGACAACTTGAGATTCAGAAAGTCATAGAGCCGCGGAAGATACAACGATCAAATGGAGGTAATCAATACAAAGGTTTCCAAGAGCATAGTTATTTATCATTATGTGAATACTGTATATTCGAATTTAAATTTTTAGCAACTAGCAAGGTATGTCATAGAATCTGAACATCATTACATTTTTCCAAAATTGTAGGCAAAACAAAAAGAAGTGACGAAAAGTATTTCCTCAACGCCGAAATGACTATGATTAATTGTGAAGGTAATTTCTATGATGATTTTGTTTTAAAAATTATGTTGTTACCAACTAAATTTTGGATGACTTAAGGTTCTTTTTGAACAGGAGAGATTGCATATGAACTTAAATTATCACAACAACATCAGTTGAGGAAAATAAACAATTGTGCTCACTACAATGCAAAACAATTTGAGCATGAAACTCCAACATTTTGTTGTGATAAAGGAAAGATAAAATTATCCTCCGAAGATATCCCTGACGGTTTATATCATCTATTAACCTCTCAGCTAGAATCATGTAAAGAGTTTCGGAAACATATTCGTGCATACAACAATATTTTTTCGTTTACATCTTTCGGAGTTAACCTAGACAAAGATTTGGCATCAAGCAGATGTGGAGTATACACATTTCGAGTAAGGACAAGTTTATCATAATCTACCAAGTATTGTCCCTGAAGACAACACTCTAGTGTACTTTCAGCTATATTTCTACGACACGCAAAATGAAGTGGAAAATCGCATGAGTAAAGTTCCACATTCAAAAATAAGAGAAGAAATTTTGAAACAACTGATGAGAGTCTTAGATAGTAATCCTTATGCTCAATTTCTTAGGAAGTTGAAAGACTATAGCTCTCTCGAGGATTTACAAATTCACATTTCAAAAGATGTGAACTTAGATCAAAGAGTATACAATTCACCTACATCAGAACAAGTTGTTGCGATTTGGATAGAGGGAAATGATCTCAATGTTCCATCAGAAAGAGATATCATTATACATTCACATTCTGGAAATAAATATCAAGTGAAATATTTTTTTGGTTGCTATGATCCATTACAGTACCCACTCCTATTCCCAAATGGAGAAATCGAATGGCATCGAAATGTTCCGAAATTGATTGAAGAAGACAGTACTTTCATGGAAGCACCTAGTTCAATCAATAATCGAAATTGTTCATGCGCTAACGATGTAATAAATCAAGAAGAAGGTACTTATTCCGTATTATGTTATATTTTTTGGGACACATTTACATATATTATGTTCATGTTAATTGTTGTACTTTTACAGGTGTGAAAGCAACAAGAACAGAAAATGTTTCATGCAGAGAATATTATTGCTACAAGATGCAAATTAGACATCCTAGACATGTTGGGAAAACAAATAACCGCAATACCACACGTATCACAAATACCACAAAGTCTTCCCAATGACACGCAACGGATTAAACGAGGCAGCCCCAACGAAGATAAATAAAATCACAAATAAAGAGAAACGAAAACGCAAGAGAATCAACACCACAATTTTTAACGTGGAAAACCCCTCTCGATGTGAGAGAGTAAAAAGCACGAGGCCGAGGCCCACGAAAATCTCCACCAATCAGCAAAAGATGATACAAAAGTGTTCCGAACACATCAACCAACTCAACTATACCAAAGCATCAACTAAGAATGCAAAAACAAGAGTTGTTGAAAAATATCACCGGAAACACAACAGTCAGGTCAGCGCCGAATTCCCTAAAATTGAATCGTTGAAACGAAAAATCCACCGTTCATATTGAAGAAGAATGAGAAGAACAAGCCCTCAAAATTTCATGCCGATCGAAGTTCGTTTCAATGCCCGATCGCCGCCGTAAAGAGACTGCTGCAACACCAAAAATCCTGTGAATTTTTCCTCCTATCTATTGTGAAGATTAGAGAAAAATTAACCTAATTTGTTCCCTTAAATACTACTTGATATATTATTATTTTTCAAATTATTTAGTGGGCTTGGGCTCCACAAATGAGTGATCCACCTAACAAATCTTCCCCTCACAACATTGTGGAGGAATTCGTCATTCCTACAATAGAACGACATATCTCAAGCTTCTCCTTTGTCAATGGTTTTGTCAACATATCCGCACCATTGTAATCCGTGTGCACTTTTTCAAGTGCTAGCAACTTCAACTCTAACACATCCTGAATACAATGATAACGAACATCAATGTGCTTGGTCCTAGAATGAAAAGTTGCATTCTTACCAAGATGAATAACACTCTGGCTATCACAAAGCAACACATACTGATCTTGCTTCAAACCAAGTTCCTAGAGAACTTCTTCATCCACAACAACTCTTTACATGCTTCTGGGCTTCTTCGCAATATACCAGTTCAGAAATTGAGAGTGCAACACATTTTGCAACCTCGATCGCCATGACACGGCTCCCCTCGCAAATTTAACCAAATACCTCAAGTAGACTTGTAAGAATCAACATCTCCAGCCATATCAAAATCAGTGAAGCCAACCAACACGGGTTTTTCACCACCATAAGTAAGGCATAAATCTGTAGTACCCCTGAGATATCTCATAATCCATTTCACAGCATTCCAATCCTCTCTACCAGGATTAGAAAAAAAATGACTAACCTTACCAACTGTATAAGTTATGTCTAGTCTAGTACATACCATAGCATACATCAAACTACCCACTGCGGAAGCATACGAGACCTTCTGCATCTTTTCATTTTCATCATCGCTAGAAGGACACTGTTTGATACTCAACTTGAAATGAGATGCAAGTGGACTGGACACTGCTTTGGCATCACTCATGCTAAATCTCTGAAGCACCTTATTTATGTACTTCTCTTGTGACAAATAAATTTTCCCGGCCTCTCTGTCACGAGTAATCTGCATCCCTAAAATATGCGTTGCATGGCCCAAGGCTTTCATGGAAAAAGACTTGCTCAACTGCTGCTTCAACCTGTCAATCCTAGAAGCATTCTTGACAACAATCAAAACATCATCAACATAGAGTAAAAGAATGATAATATCATCCATCTGCTAATAAACACGCTATGATCTGAAGTAGTCTTCCGGTAGCCCCCTCCTCCTCATGCATGAGACTCAAATTTCTTATACCCTTTGTATAGCGCTTGCTTCAACCCATAAAGACTCTTCTTCAACTTGCACACAAGATCCTCTTTTCCTTTCACCTGAAAACCCTCTGGCTGCTCCAAGTAGATGTCTTCTTCCAAATCACCATGAAGAAAAGCTGGTTTAACATCCATCTGCTCAACTTCCAAATCCAGACCAGCTGCCAAGCCAAGAACAGTCCGGATAGAAGACATTTTCACAACATGAGAGAAAATCTCACCAAAACCAATGCCCTTTTGCTGACCAAAACCTTTGACTACTAATCTTGCCTTATACCAAGGTGTAGAATTACCGTCTTCATTCTTAAGTCTGAAGACCCACTTATTCTTCAAAGCTTTCTCCCCCTTAGGCAATTTCACCAACTCATATGTGTGATTGTCATGCAAAGACTCCATCTCGTCTTTCATAGCATCAAGCCATTTATCTTTATGTTCATCATCCATGGCCTCCTCAAAACATTCAGGCTCTCCACTATCTGAGAGCAAAACATAATCAGCCACTGGATATCTAGTAGAAAGGTGTCTTTCTCTAGTAGATCTTCTGGGAATAACTGGTGGAGCCTCATCTGATACTGGTTCCTCAATCATATCATCCTCAATGTTATGATCAAAATCAACGGCATCATCTACAACATCCTGTTGATTACCCTGGTCATCAACTGCACTATGCTCCTCTATGGGTGTAGGAGAAATTATCTCCAAGTCAGCTGAACCATCACCAGCCCGAGGTGTTGAACTCTGGTTTTTATCAACATCCTGCAAAGTCTCATTCTCTGCAAACACAACATCTCGGATTTTATTCACTTTCTTGTCAACAGGATCATAAAATTTGTACCTAAACTCATCTTGACCATAACCCAAAAAAAATACTTTGTTTAGTCTTAGCATCAAGCTTAGACCTTTCATCTTTAGGAATGTGAACATAAGCTTTGCAACCAAAAACTCGTAAATAATGGTAAGATACATATTTACCTGACCATACCTTCTGAGGAACATCATTCTGCAAAGGAACACATGGAGACAGATTTAGTACATGAACCACTATACTCAAAGCTTCACCTCAAAAGGATTTAGGCAATCCGACTTGTGAAAGCAAACATCTGACTCTCTCCACTAATGTTCTGTTAATCCTCTCCGCCAAGCCATTCAACTGCAGAGTCTTTGGCAGAGTTCTCTCATGTCTGATACCCTGCTTCTTACAGTAATAATGAAATGGACTTTTGTATTCACCTCCATTGTCAGTCCGAATACACTTCAACTTCTTTCCAGTTTCCCTTTCAACTAAAACTTGAAACTGCTTGAACACATCTAACATTTGATCTTTTGTCTTCAAAGTGTACACCCTAATTTTTCTCGAGTGATCATCAATAAAATTCATAAAATAGCGGGAACCACCAAGCGTCCGTGTCTTCATAGGACCACAAACATCAGAATGAACAAGCTCAAGTACTTCTGACTTTCTTGAAGGTGGATTTGATTTAAAAGAATCTCTAGTTTGCTTCCCTGCAAGACAATGAGCACACTTTTCCAAATGCAAACTGTTAGAACAAGACAATAATTTTTTCTTAGATAAGACAGTCATTCCTTTCAAACTCATATAACATAACCTCTTATGCCACAACTCAGTCTCATCACGTGACTCCACTGCATGAGCCTCATCAACAATAACTTTGGCTTGAGTCAAGAAAAGTGTAGATGTCTTTGTACCTCTAGCCACAACTAAAGACCCTTTTGTGAGATTCCACTTTTCACAAGAAAATGGGCTATTATAACCGTCATCACACAGTCTGCCAACAGAAATCAAATTCAACCGGATCCCTGGAACATGCTTAACCCATTTAAGAATCAGTTTGGTACCATTTGACGTCTCCAAAATAATATCTCCAACACCTGCACACTTTAAGATAGAATCCTGAGCCGTTCTCATATCACCAAAGTCACCTTGAGTGTATGATGTGAAAAACTCTCTTCTTGAAGTAGCATGAACTGAAGCACCACTGTCAACAACCCAACTAGTCAAATCATCAGCAAGAATAACATCATCAACCTCTTGAAACACAAGGAAATCATCAGAAGAAGATGCATTAACTATATCTTCCTTCTTCTCATCATCTTTCTTGTCACTGTTTTCCTTTTTCTCTCCCGTTTCAATTTAAAGCAAAATTTCTTGATGTGTCGCTTCTTGCCAACAGTGATTCCATTCATAATTTTTGTACTTGCCCTTGGATTTGCTTCTACTCTGACCTCTAACTTTAGAAGCGCTACTTTGACTTCTCCCCCGTGACTCAGTAACCAAGACATCCGACTGTGAGGAAACACCATGTGCCTTCCTCCTTGTCTCTTCTTCCAACACACTAGTCTTAGCAAGATCAATGGTCATAGCACCATATGGGGTAGAATTAGATAGAGAACTTCGAAATTTTTCCCACGATTCCGGTAAAGAGCCAAGAAGCATCCATCCCTGCACTTCATCGTCAAACTTAATACCCATAGCACTAAGTTGGTTCATAATGCCCAAGAAAGTATTCAAATGATCAGCCATAGGAGTTCCATCATGACATCTCAAATTCATCAATTTATACATCAAAAGCATCTTATTGTTTCCAGTTTTTCGGGTATACAAGTCTTCAAGTTTTATCCACAAAGACCTAGCATGTTTCTCCTCACTAATGTGATTTAAAACATTATCATCAACCCATTGTCTAATATAACCACAAACTTGCCGATGCAACAAACTCCACTCTTCATCTGTTTTATCATCAGGTTTTTCAGCACTGAAGACCGGCAAGAAATAAATTTTCACACACAAAAGATCATCCATTTTATTTTTCCATATGGAATAATTAGATTAATTCAAAGTGATCAACCTATTCAAGTTAGCTTCCATTTCACCAATTAAAAAAGTTCACAAAAAATACTTAAAAACCAAATCAACTAACCGGGGCTCTGATACCACTTGTTCGGAAAATAAACAACCACAATACCACAAGTATCACAAATACCCACAAAGTCTTCCCAATGACACACAACGGAATTAAACGAGTCAGCCCCAACGAAGATAAATCAAATCACAAATACAGCGAAACGAAAACACAAGAAAATCAACACCACAATTTTTAACGTGGAAAACACCTCTTGATGTGAGAGAGTAAAAATCACGAGGCCGAGGCCCACGAAAATCTCCAATAATCAGAAAAAGATGATACAAAAGTTTTCCAAGCACACCAACCAACTCAACTACACCAAAACATCAACTAAGAATGCAAAATACAAGAGTTGTTGAAAAATATCACCGAAACACACAATGATCAGTCGGCACCGAATTCAAAATCGAACCGTTGAAACAAAAATTCCACTGTTCATGTTGAAGAAGAATGAGAGACGAACAATCTCAAAATTTCATGCCGATCGAAGTCCGTTTCGATGGCCGATCGTCGCCGGAGAGAGACTGCTGCAACAACAAAAATGCTGCGAATTTTGACTCTTATCTATTGTGAAGATTAGGGAAAAATTAACCTAATTTGTTCCCTTAAATACTACTTGATAATCATCAATACTATTTGCTGGACGATTATTTCATCAATTTACTGTGGATATGTATATAAAGTTGGAAACATCACGGTTGGATTTTTTCCGTACACACCAAGATAAAGTGAGAGTTGAGATTTACCAAGGGATAGTTGATAGTGTTAAAGCTGGAGAAAAGAGAGGATGCACAGTAGGAAAAGAGTAGTATTGCCTACATCATTTATTGGAGGTCCAAGAGACATGCGTCGTAGATATTTGGATGCCATGGCTTTAGTTCAAAAGTTCAGGAAGCCAGATTTTTTTATTACCACGACGTGCAATCCTGAATGGAAAGAAATTGAGGAAAATCTATTTGAAGGCCAAACACCTCAAGATAGGCTAGATTTGACTTATAAAGTATTTCATTCAAAGCTACAAGATTTAAGGGATCAACTATATTAAAAGAAAATCTTTGGAGAGGTAGCAGCTCATGTAGAAGTTATTGAATTTCAAAAAAGAGGATTACCTCATGTGCATATGCTAATTATATTGAAGTCCAACTCCAAAATCACACCAGCAGATCAGTTTGATAAGTTTGTATCTGCTGAAATTCCAAACAAGAAAAAATATCCTGAATTGTACGAGTTGGTCTTAAAACATATGATGCATGGCCCATGTGGAGTACAAAATATGAATAACTCATGCATGGTGAATAAACAATGCAAGTTCTATTATCCCCGTGAGTTTTGCAATTGTACAATACAAGGGAAAGATGGATACCCAATTTACATGAGAAGAAAAACAGGATTACAAGTCCATGTACGCAACGCGTTATTAGACAATCAGTGGGTGGTTCCTTGCAATCCATACCTTTTATCCAGGTAAAATTCACTAGCTTTTTCCTTTTCATCATAGCACAATTTTTACAAACATTCAGTCATACATCATATTGTTTTCTTTAAAGATTAAACTTAATTAAAAAGAAGTATAACTCGACCAATATAAAGTCTGAGCTATTAGGATTTAGGTAAGTTAATTTATTAAACTTCTACTCTGAAGGAAATAAGAAGAACTTAAAGAAACAGTGAAGAGTCATTAAAAAACTTTGTTGTATTATTTATTGAGTTGTGTTATATAAGTAAAATGCCACTACCGAATAATTTGTTTTGTATTATTTATCGAGTTGTGAATGCCTCTATTCACGTCATTACTCCCATTTTCTTACAACATAACATATAAATCTGTATGATTTATTTTATTACATTATATGGGAGCAGACCATTGGTGAAGAAAATAGGCATTTTGTTTGTGAATAGGAAGTCATGGAGTAGGTTCTTTTGGCATTATGCTTTGTCCTTTTCGATTCATACCAACATGTTTAAAGATCCTATTCACGCACAATTGTTAATTATTAAATTTTCAGTTCAAACTATTTATCCATACTTGATTATTATATTTTTATATGGAATTGTTAATTCAATTATGTGGTTTTTGGATAATTTTCACACAGATACAATTGCCACATAAACGTTGAAATTTGTTCGGGAATCCAAGCAGTAAAGTGCTTATACAAGTACATTTATAAAGTGCCATGATCAGCACAGACTGATCACATTTCACCTGAGGGTGACGATCAAATAATTGATGAAATAAATCAATTTCAAAATGCAAGATGGGTATCTGCTCAAGAGGCACTGTGGAGAATATTTGAGTTTCCACTGAATGACATGCAACCAGCAGTTATTTGTCTCCACCTTCATCGTCCAGGAAAAATTGTGTTTAATAATGGAAGAATCAAAATCTTGAGGATGTCATTGAAATGAATCACCTCTAAAACGATGTTGATGAAATTTTTCACTCTTAATCGCTCGAATGAAAAGGCCAAAACTTGTTTGTATAATGAAATTCCGGAATCTTTCGTATGGAATAGCACACGGAAAATATGGAAAGAGAGGAAACAAAAAAACGTGATTAACCGTATATATGGTGCAAATCCGGTAGAAGGCGAAATATATTATTTGATTAAGTAGCCATAAATATTAAAGAAGCTGCAGAAAAAAGAGGGTTATTAAAATCGGATAAGAGTATCTCGGAATGATTGAATGAAGCCATCGCCTTTCAGATGCCGTATGCATTAAGAAGACTATTTGTTACTCTTTTAGTTTACCGTGAGGCAACAAATGTCCGCGAATCATGGATACATATTGGGAACCAATGTCAGAAGATTTCATGCGTGGCTCTACAACCTCAACTTTAATTATGGACAAAACTTTAGGGTGCATAAGTTCTTTTCTAGAAAGCATAGGTAAATACTTGACATGTTATGATTTGCCAAGTATGGGTAAAAAATTGCCCTGTTATGATATGCCAAGTGTGAATGAAGACGACAACAATGTTACAGAAACTCTACCTAGAGAAATTTCCGATGAGCTATCTATAGTGATTCTTCAAGAGGATTATAATGCAGAGCTATCACTAAATTCTGACCAACAAAGTATTTTCCAAAAAATACTTCATAAAATAGATAATGAACAAGGTGCTGTGTTTTTTTATTGATGGACCTGGTGGAACAGGAAAGACATATAACAATGAACAATAGATACAACACCAATAAACACATCAAAGACACGTCACGTGCAACGCACGTGTCTTTTACTAGTATATTAAAAAAACATGGACGTATGTAGATGATGTCTTCATAATGAGTACATATGCTATGTCTTCCAAATGAATAAGGCAGTAATAAGTTAAACCACACACTACACCAACAAGAATTAACAATTTAACATACAAGCTAGCCGCTGCTACACTAACAGGAATTAACAATTTAACATACAAGCTAGACAGTGTGTTCCAAAATCAAGCAATGTACCGTTGGATTCAAGTAGGGATGAGTATATCAACTATCACCTAATTTATATCACATCAAGCCACACACACACACACACACATATATATATATATATATATATATATATATATATATATATATATATATATATATATATGAAATGCATATATCAAATGAAATTGTTATGCATATAAACATAGTTGCAAAGTGCTTTTAGCTTTCAAAAGATAACAAAAGGATTGCTGTTTATCAGCATTAACCCAATTTTCAAAAGATAACAAAAGGATTGGTGTTTATCACCTAACCTTGATTGTTGTTTATCAAGATTAACCTAAAATAGATACATTAACATCCAGATATTTAGACCACTTCAAGGAAATCAAACATGTCATCTTCCAAATCCAACAAAACAGCCTCCATCTCCGGTTCATCCAAAGAAAGGTTCGCAACTTCAAGTACTCCAACTTCATCTAAAGAATCAAACGTATCCCCACCTATATCCCACATCTTACACTCTCCTTCTTGATATTGCGATGTTCTTCTTGACAAAAGGTGAAGATTTTGATGGATATACACAAGATCTTCAGCACGTTGATGAGCCATTTTATTTCTCTTGAGAGAGTGAATGAATGAGTAAGTGCTCCAATTTCTTTCGGAACATGAAGATGAACACGGGCGACAAAGAAATGTAAGAGCCAAAGATTGTAGAGCAGGAGTAGATGAACCATGTATAACCCACCACATTATTCGATCCATAAAATACCTATCGTGAATGGAATCTTGGGCACCGAATACATCCATAAGTGATGAAAATCTAGGAAACTCAATATTATCCGTTCTCCGCTCAACTGCATCGGGATAGTACCGCTTCATGCATCTGTCTCTTTTAGCTGAAATGTCTGTATCCTTGTGTGGCTCAATGCAACCGGGAGCACTATTAACCCATTCTGGACTATAATACCTAAATATTGATTCACAAATATGAGCCACACAAGGAAGATTTAACAAATTGTCAAACACATTATGTTCACTAATTAAGTAGATATTGAAACGCTAAAATGCTTACATACATTGGATTCAAAGAATGTGCCCTACAATGAAGTGGTGTGTTACTTTTTGTCCACCTATCATGCAAAATGTGATTTACCACATTCCAAAATGTAGATTCTTCGTGTTCCTGCTTATTCTCATGAAGATATATCATATTCCTCACATTAGTAATCATAGTACTCCACATATCATACACTAAGTGGGGAGAAGGTTTATCCGTATCCAAGATTCTCAACATCTCATAAATCGGATCGGTAAAAGAAAGTATGCAGTCAATTTTTGCCACCATAAGTCATCTAATACCGTTTCTTTGACAAAAGCAGCCTTTCTAGTATCATCCTCTCTGTAAGCATTCCACTCTTCACCAATAACCATACGTTTTAGTCATTCCTTTATGAGCTTAAACCTCTTGAGTATGACTTGGATAGTGGCAAATCGGGTGTCAGCAATAGCAAGTAACTTTAACTTCACAAACCGGTTAAACATAGCAAGCCTCATACTATGATTCATGATAAAGTTGTTAACAACAGAAGCATCCCCTGATACAATAGTTATCCAATGGCACTCTTCATAAGTAATTTCATTAGCTTGATGATTTCTTGCGAACAATTTTTTTCAAAGCAAGGTTAAGTGTGTGCACAACACAAGGTGTCCAAAATATATGTGGATATTGTGCTTCAACAAGAAGACCAGTAGCCTTACAAACGGGAGCATTATCAGTGATAACTTGACAACATTTTGAGAACCAACTCCAGCAACGACTTCCAACTTCAACAACGACTTCCTTCATCTGATTGACTATAAAAAACTTATCTTAATACTCACCTTCACAATTCACAGCCTTTAAAAACATTGGACCACTTTCACAACCATCACTCACAAGTCACAAGGCTAACACCTTTGTTTTTCCAAGTGGTTTTAATTGGTTGCAGCAAAGTTTCAACATGGGATCTTTCTCTCTGAAGTAAGACAGTTATAGCGTTGTAGCCAGGAGGAATAAAACCACTTAAATTAGTTTCACAAGCAAGCTTGAAGACCCTAATATAACGAGGATTTCTAGCTAAATGAAATGGCAAATGTTGAAATAGTGTCCTAAACCCAATCGGGTTGGACCGGATCCGACCGGGTCGGATCATTTCTACTATTTCTTTATGTTTATACATATATTAAATGGCTTTTCTCGTTGTCATATATATGTTCTTTTAAAGAACCAATTATGAATTGTTATGTGATAACGTCCTTAGTATTAAATCGTGATAGAGAAACCATGATAGGCGATTATGGTTGATGAGATCTCTAATCACTTTAATAAGTTTGATACTTAAATGTCTCTAGTCGATGTACTATTAAACAGGCATTTATAGTACAAACAGACTAAGCACGTATTAGATGTCTTATGTCTTTAAGAAGCGTGGATAGATCTCGTCTATCGAAGTGTAGACAGCAGTTGGACCGTGACGCGTGGGCGTGTATTAGAGAATGCGTACATTAGACCGACCCACTTACACGGTTAAGTTGTCACACTATGTGGCGGTTGTGTAATTATCTCAGGACCGAGTCTTCATGGCATCACGGTGTGGATTGTCATGCTTTGATACTATTGAGGTTTCCTCAGCCACGGGCGATCATGCGGTAGTGATTGGGTGTGATATCTTGAAGCACGCAGAGTATACATGTTTGGTCGTCTGGGAATCGCGTACCCTATCAGTAGAGGTGAATATCCGAAATGGCCTTCTTATAAATAATGTCTTACTCTCGTGAATCTTTGCAAAGTGGGAGTAAATGAGTTACTTCGAGAGAGCATGATATCCAGTTTATAAGATACGGTCGTTGATGTTATGACACTCGACTAACGACTATATGGATATTATTACAGCGATAGGATTGTAAGTTACACGGTAAATATTTCACATGAAAGGTAGTAGTCATTGCATTTGACTCTTCCGATCATTGGGGGTCACGGTGTGTTGCTAGACGCTATCCCGTGATCGTTAGGAATGAAGGGCATTTTCGTAATTTTCTCTTTGTGTCTACGGCCAACATATTCGGAAGCCTATCGGGTCACACACATATGAACATCTAGCCGGATTAAAATATGGTTATAGTTGATAACCAAATAAGGAAAGTTTATCTCGAGACTATAAAGGTTATAGTGGTAAATTAATATGGTGGTATTTATTTATTATGAATAAATTAAATACAAGATATTAATAGTATTATATTAATTAAAGAATATTCGGATGCCAATTTATTGGCTAAGGTGGCGAATTTGTATATGTATAAGATACACTTGGATCAAGCAGAATTTAATTAATTGTAGATACTATATATTAATATTAGATATTAATATTTATATATTTGTGCTTACATGCGTGTAATGCATATTAGATATGCATGTGCACATTTGTTTCAATATATTTATGTATAGATTTATATATGTAATATATATTTGTGATATATACACACACAGTAAATTGATTTATAGTAATAAGATAAATATATAATGTAAGATATCGACAATATATTGGAAATATTTAATATAAGATATTGAATATTAATGAGATAAATCAATCAATTATATTTTCCTTATTTTACTAAGTAAAATATTTTCTTCCTCTCCACTCCTATGGGCGCCACTTTTACCTATAAATAGGAAGTGGATGACGCTCTTTCAGACATAATAATTCCAAGAAATTTAATAGTTCTTGAGAAAAATAGAGAGCTTCCAGAGAGTTTTGAGATAGAGAGAAAAGGCCAGTCTAAAGCGGTCAGTTTTTCTAAGAAAGAATCCAATGGTGGATTTCGGTGGGTTGTTCGTGTGGACTAGCGGTAGAGGCCGAACACTTGGGCGGCTCCGTGCATCGCTACTCTCCTTAGACGGTCAAAGCGTCGATCTTTTAGATCAAGCAAGGTAACCACCGTCTTTAGCTTATTTGTTTATTGCTTAAACGAAGTCGATTAAAGCCTCTCTTTTTGCTGCTTGGAATGATTTATCTATTTCAGTATTCTCAAAGCCCTTCCTTTTTTTTTGGTTCATAACCCTCCATTCGAAAGCTAGAAGTATGGGATATATTAGGGTGCAAAAGATTACCCCCCGAACTAGGTAAAGGAACAATTTTCGGTTCTGCCTTTTCCTTGGCTTCTTCTTCCATTCATTCCATCTCCCTTATTTGTTGGGTAGAGACTAACCACAGTGGTGACTCCTTATAGCACTCCCTATTTATCTTAAAGTTCACTTTTTCAACACTCTATACAACAACCAACTCCAATAAGCACTCCCTATACAATTCCTCAAAAAAAAATTACTCACTATACAATTCCTAAAAAAAAAATCGATGGAGGGAACCACGTGAACGAAAAAAGCGGGAATGGAAATGACAATGATATTTATGAGTAGTGATAATGCAATTACAAAATGATCACAACATTGTATACAACACACTTTGGGTCATTGATTATGATGTGGACATATTGAATCATATAGGTGCCAAAAAAATCAACAGTTTAAAAGTTTGTTGTGGCATTTGTTATGTGTATTTTGTTGTGACACAATCATTTTTCGATATTTATTTCTCAAAATATGATGCAAGAGATACAATTTCCTTCTGTAAAAAAAGAAAAAAAGAAGATATAGTTCACCTAAAGTGCTCTGTATAATTGGAGAAGCAACTAGTTTGAATAAGAGATAAGGAGTTGGCTGGGAATCTATTGTGGAGTTCAAGGCCTGTAGCCTCTCCCTATAATCCATTAGAGAATCCTTTAAGGAACCCATTGTGGAGAGCCTAACTTTGGGAGAAGGTTTGATTCCCCCACCTTTGGTATGAAGCAAGTAAGCTTTGACTCGTGAATATGTTCCTTTGAAGGGATTGTTACAAAAATTACGTCTAAAAGGAATATTTCCTCCAGCCTGACTTGGTTTTTCCAATTTGGTAACATATTGCCATAAAGGTTTTCCATGAACACTTTTTTGGGTTATCACCTCATCATTTGAAGTTGATTCATTAGGAATTTATGGCATCCCTGAAACACAAACAAAAAGCTATGTATGTGATACAAGTAAACATGATTATATTATCTACAACATGACAGAAAGAAAAAAACACCCACAAATTTCACATTCTAGTTTTATCGGTGACCAATATCAGCCCCCATACATAATAAAGACACGATAAAAATAAAAAACCATAAAATCTTTCATCAACAAAATCATCATTATGTTTGCTTATCTCTGAATTCCCAAATATGCCAAAAAAAAATTGCAACAGATTTGATCGCTCCATCTCAGTAGTCAGTAGTCAGCTCTCACTACTCATGAACAAATTTGATCTTAAAAGATTTGTCATCAAAGTTCAAACCTTTTACTTTTCCTAAGAGAATATAAGATTAATCTACACAAATTTTACAACAGAAAAAGGAAAACACACTTCGATCATTTATCTTAATGATTTCAAAGAGATGAATGTTTCTAAAAGTAACAAGGGAAAGAATATATATGACCGTTATTTAATGAGATATACAATGGGATGTTGCTTTTCACTCAATTTGAAGAATTCAAGGTCGGATTGCAGTCGACATTCGAGAAACAATTTCGCACAATGAGGAGACGAAGAAGAGGGTTTCAGACATAGAACTATTTCGTGGAGACCCAGATTTGTTTTAGAAGGTTTTTATTTATCTTTTCTAAAAAATGAAAATGTCGTGTCATGTCGGGCCGTGTCTGAATTCAAAATTTTAATTTAACATTATTTTAATCGAGCAACACATATCCGACATGTGTCGAAAGCTTGTTGGGTTGAAAATGTGTCCGACACAGCTCACTACGACCGAATTGAAGTGCTTCATAGGAAACAACTGTTTTGGGTTGGAGTTTTTTTGTGAGTTTTTTTTGGAGTTTTTTTTGATAAAGTGATTCAAGTAATGATTAGAAAGTTGAATGAGTAAAATAAAGTAGAATAATGACGTGTAGATTATGAAATGACGTGAAATAAAGTAGAATAATGAATAAAATAATGGTAAAAAATGTAATAAAGTTGATAAAGTGAAATGATTAGAGATGATTTAATATTTTTATTCAGTAATAAGATTTAATTGGTGAGAGAATTGTAAGAAATGATTGGTGATGTGATGTAAAAAAAACGCCCAAAAAAACTCCGGTCAAAACAAACGGAGCCTAAACTATCCATGTTTTCATTCCAAAATTTATTTGAAACGATTTTAAAGAAAACGGGGGACTCTGAAATCTCAAAATTATTTAATTTCCATTTATTTTCGCGCCCCCTGTCACTTCCCGCTTTCTCTCTCCCCCTCTGCCCTCCACCTCCACCGATCACTTACTCAAAATAAGGGTTTCTCAATCTTCCAAGGCCTCAGAACATCCCCTTCCTTCTGTTTGATTCATCCAAGTTTCATAATCCGACCGAGTCCTAGACAATGTCGCAGGAGATAAACCTGACGGAGGGTGCAATAGCGATGCTAGCGAGCGGCGAAGGTCAGTTGCAGCAAGGAGGAAATGAAGTCAAGCCAGTGCTTCAAGTGGCTGATGTCAGATTAGTACACCCTCATAATCAAAACAACAACCCCGCGAACGAGAGGTATCGCCTTCTTCTATCAGACGGCGTTCATTTGCAGCAAGGCATGCTGGCGACCCAGCGGAATGAGTTGATTCGATCGCAGAAATTGCAGAAAGGGTCTATTATCCAGTTGAATCAGTTCGTTTGCAATCTCATCCAAAATCGCATGTATGTTTTCTTAATTGCTTATTGATTTTGCTTTCAATTTGTGTGTTTTGGTATTTTTGCTAGTATATAAGTAGTAACTAACAACAAAACCTAATCTTGTTTGTGGTGTTCTTGCATTATTTAAGGGTCTTTTTCCTCTGTCTTGGAGTTCAAAAGATAATAATATGTTGAGTGTACTAGCAAATGTTTATATATGCTTGAATTGTATATCTAGAACGAGATTGTTCGTTTAAGTTGGTTTTTCGGGAATGGTCCTTTTTTTTTTTTGGCTGGTGGGGAGGGGAGAGGAAGTGAGGTGAAGGTACCTGGATAGATGGTGATTTTTTTTTTTAGAGAGATAAAAGAATAACGAGAAAACTGGGAAAATAAAAGTTGAGAGCCACGATACCTGACTAGATGGTTAACTTATATGATCTGTGCAAATGCTGCAGATAATTAGGTTTGTTAAGGTATCTTAATTATTTGACTGAATTCTTTTGCTTGATTGTGGGCAGGATTATCATAATCATCGATTTGGATGTGATTCTTGAAAGATGTGATCCTATTGGGGTTCCTAAACTGTTCCCAATCAAGACTGATAATGCCGCTTCGTCAGTTGCAAAATCATCTGGTCCTGTCTCTCCAATGAATCAAACAGCGGATCTTTCTGGTAGTGCACAACAATTTGGTGCTGTTTCAGTGCCGAATGCAAATTTAGCTGGTGGTTATCAAGCACAACCTCCTGTCATGGATCATCGTAACACAGGTTCACTTCCTTCCTATAGTTCTTTTTCCGGCAGTCACGATTCAAGTCACTATACAGCTCCTGTATATCATAGACCAGAGAATGGCATGGGTGTTGTGCGCCCTCCAGTTAATTATCTGCAGCCACCTCAGCAATCTTATCAGCAGCCACCTCGGCAATCTTATCAGCAGCCACCTCCTATGTTTATGAATAGAGGACCGATAGCTAAAAATGAAGCACCTTGAAGATTACACCCATTGCAGGTTTGAACCCTTATCAAAGTAGATGGACAATTAAGGCTAGAGTGACAGCAAAGGGGGATCTCAGGCGCTATAATAACAATAAAGGTGAGGGCAAAGTATTTTCTTTTGACCTTATTGATGCTGATCGTGGAGAAATACGAGCAACCTGTTTTAACGCGGTGGCAGATCAATTCTACGACCAGATTGAGCCTGGTAAGGTGTTTATTATATCAAAGGGGACCCTCAAAGCTGCTCAGAAGAATTTCAATCACCTGCCTAATGACCATGAAATAATGTTGGATAGTAATTCTATTGTGCAGCCTTCCGTTGAGGATGACAGACCGATTCCATTTCAGAATTTTCAATTCCGTCCTATTAGCGATATTGAAAAAATGGAAAAGGACAGTTTTGTGGATGTTATGGGTGTAGTATCTTCCATTAGTCCGTAGCACAATTATGCTAAAAATGGAATTGAAACTCAGAAAAGAAGTCTACAAATCAAGGACATGTCTGGTCGAAGCATAGAATTGACTTTGTGGGGTAATTTTGCCACTGCTGAAGGTCAAACGCTTCAGAACATGTGTGATTCTGGGGCCTCCCCTGTTGTAGCTGTCAAATCTGGTAGAGTTAATGAATTTAATGGGAAATCAATTACGACCTTAGTTACAAGCCAGTTGTTTATAGAGCCTGATTTTCCTGAGGCTCATAATCTAAGGGCTTGGTTTGACACGGAGGGGAAAAACATACCTTTTGTATCTCTTTCCCGTGAAGCAATGGGCATTGCCCGCACTGATGAGAGGAAAACTATTGCTCAAGTCAAGGACGAGCGTTTAGGAACTTCTGAGAAGCCTGACTGGATAACGGTCTGTGCCACTTTAAAATTTGTGAAGGGGGATAGTTTCTGCTACACTGCCTGTCCGTTAAAGATTGCGGAACGGCAATGTAGTAAGAAGGCCACTGATGTTGGGGATGGGATGTGGAAATGTGAAAGGTGTGACCAGAGTTTTGCTGAATGTGACTATAGGTATATGTTGCAGTTACAGATTCAAGACCATACAGGAGAGGCATGGGCCACTGCTTTTCAGGAATCTGGTGAGGAAATAATGGGTTTGCCTGCAAAAGAGTTGTATTTTATAAAATACGAGCAGCAGGATGATGACAAATTTTCAGAAATTATGCGGACTGCTCTCCTTACTAAGTTCATATTCAAGTTGAAGGTGCATGAAAGCACTTACCAAGATGAGCAGCGTGTGAAGTCGATAGTTGCCAGAGCAGAAAGGTTAAATTTTGCAACGGAGACCAGATACTTGCTGGACTTAATGAATAAGATGAAGACAGATGATGTTGGCTCTGTGCACTTGAAGACAGAACATGCTACTCCAAGCACGGGTCTGTATGGCTCTGGTTTTGGAATCGGAAGCAGTCAGCATGGAACCGCCATTCAAAATTATGGAAATCAAGGTGCCGTTTACGGGAGCCAGCATGGTGGTTCTAGGGTCATTTCAACAAATCCATCCGGCATGTACACAAACTGCAACAGCTGTGGTGGTACGGGCCATAACTCGATGAACTGCCCTCGTGTCATTAACACACAGGGACAACAACCGTATGGAGGTGGTTTTGCCAATGCCAATAGACCTGCGGGTGGCATGAATGCAGGTAGTGCATCTACAAAATGCTTCAAATGCCATCAGTTTGGTCACATGGCTAGAGATTGTCCTGGTCCTGGACTAACCAATATTGCTCCAGCCCATGGAAGTGGTAACGTGACGTACGGTATGTATGGAGGCGGTCCCAAGCAGCGGGTTGGCGACTTCTGAGTCCATTTCCACAGGTGAAGTAGCTAGAGCTTTGTATAAAGTGTTGCATATCATGTATGTTGGTTGCTAGCCATGTTTTTTGCGTCCTTGTAGTAGCAGGGTATGTTGGGAAGATATTAAGCTACTTTTCTTTTTTTTTTTTTTTTTTTTTGAGTGTGATATTAAGCTACTTATGGTTCTTGCTGTGTTATCTTTTTGTTAAGCGGGACAAGTATTTAGTTGACTGTTTTACTATTTGTACCAAGTCGTTTCTGTAATTTGCATTTCCTGGAGTTGTTCCTAATCGGCCCAAGGTTTTAGTTATATCAATTGAAGTACTTCAAATTTATTTTTACTTGTGACATCACACTTAAATACTAGTATAGACTACTAAGAGCACACATTGTTCCTCAGAACCAAAAAAAAAAACACACTTTTTTACAAAAGCCTTTTGATCCAGTATTTTAAGAAATTAATAAGTTAAACACCCTTGATCTTCATCCATCTCTCCATCCGCCACCAACACCACCCATGACCTGTCTCCACTACTATGTCATCCCTCCCACCTCCCAACATCCTTGGCCACACCCTCTTCTACATTCACCGGCCACCTGACCCCACCTTAAGCCTCAACCCTCAACCCTGCCAGCCTAAACCCTTGTTAACCATCCCGTAAACCACCAATTTCCACCATTAACACCCCACCTCACCATGCTTCTCTACCCATATTTCCAAACACAGCCACCTAGAATCAAACCACCAATAAACATTCAAACTGCATCGGTGGGGCTGTGTGCAGACCTGTCTCTGGGTATAGGCCAGCCAGACCACGACTTAGGGTCTTCAAAAAATGATTACAATTTATGGCCTTGATTTTCTTTTGGTCCAATAAGTTTATTAGTCAAAATACGTGACAATTTATAAAAACCTTGTTTTTTCTTTTCGAAAGACTCTATTTCGATAAATTGGCTTAGGGCCTAGAATCACCCGGGGACAACCCTGACTGTGCGAGTTACAGGTGGGGGTTTTGACATTTGTTGGGGTGGCGGTGGTGGTGGTGGTGGTGGTGGTTGAGAAGGGGAGGGGTTAGGGTTTTTTTCAAGATAACAGGGAAGGGGCGACTGTTGGAGGGGATGGATAAGGGCTTTTTGATAGAAGATGGGTAAAGGAGGAGAAAAATGTATTTACAATAACCAGGGGCTTTCTTCAACAACAAAAAGAAAACTAGGGACTTACTTGTAATTAATTAAAACTTGTAATGTTGTGTGGTGTGAACTGTGAATGTGTACAAAACCAATAGCTGAAACCAGTCCAAATTTTAATAGTAACATGCAAACGGGCAGTTATCAATCAAAAGAAAGGAAGGGGGAAAAAAAAAAAAGGGCACCCAAAAATAGATTGTGACAAAGTGAGTGGAGTTATGCATCATATATATCACTTAAAATAGAGTATTTCATTATGTTTTTTAACTTTTCAAAGTTATAGTCATGTTTATCAATTGAGGTGCACACGCGTTTCATATACTTTGTAATAATAAGCTAGTTTAGTATATTAGAGCCTATAAAGTCAAGTACATCAATGACCGAAAGTTAATGATGAATGCATCAAAGGCTTTTAAAAATAAAAAATATCATAAATCGGCATTATTAAATCTTTGTTTTTTTTTTTTTTTTTTTTTTTTTTTTTTATAAACCGGATCTTCATTAAAAAATTTGTAAAAAAACTATGTACAACGCACGCCACAGAGTTCAAACTATAATAAAAACCCGTATATAGTAAACTGAAACAAATAGAATAACTATCTACCCTGCGCTATTTTTAACTCCTCGACCTCGCGAATCGCCATGAGACAAATACCTCCACCGGGGCGTTGAGCGCCCGCTTGATGCAACGCTTGATTTGCACTTCATCATAATCTCGCGAACACGAACCTCCACCGATCAATATCATATTTCCCATGCATATCAATGCCTAGACAGTCGTCCACCCACTCCCGACTATCCACAAATCCAAAGAACCGGCGATGGTGCGCCGGAGCTACCACCTTTTATCCACACATCACAGATCCACCCACAATCACGAAAAACATGTAGTAAATTTTTCAGATTGCTTTTGGCACACCTGCATAACTATCATCATGTAGAATATGTCTGTGTGCAAGTAATTGTGCCGTAGGCAATGCTTTACGACGAAAGAGCCAAATAAGCATATTTCCTCGTTGCGGACCTTTAATGGCCCACACCATTTTCCACTTTTTCTCCTCCTCCTTCGAGCTCGTCTCAGTCAGTTGTGCATTATACGCACTCGAAACATCAACTTTTTGGACGGTGTCGCCAACCACTCGACCCCGTCCTTCCACGGTGACATGAAATACCTCCTTTAAGCACTCCGCAACCGTGCATGTATTTCGCCAAAGTAGGGAATAGTTCGCTTTGGGCTTATCCAATGGGTTGCCATATTTGGCTCTCACCCAAAGCACATCTTTACCATCTAGTATTCGCCAAGCCGCCTTAGCCAGGAGAGCGGTGTTCATATTGCGTAATCGTCGTAATCCGAGGACCCCCATGGTTTTCGGTAGGCACACGTCTCTCCAAGAAACGTAGTGCATCCGCGCCTTCTGATCATCCCCTGCCCAGAGAAACGACCGTGCCACTTTTTCTATCTCCTCAAGAACAGTGTTCGGGATACATGCCGTTTGCATAAAATAATACGAGATGGTCATCAGGGCGGACTGAATAAGGATATTGCGCCCAGCCTGAGATAACACCTTCGCCTTCCATGTTTGAAGCTTTGCACTGACTTTGTCGACAATAAACCCATAATTAGCTTTTGTCCCTTTACTGCTCAACGGTATGCCCAAATATTTACCCAAGTCGTAAGTGCGTGCCATCCCTAGTTGTTGGGGTATCAATTTGACAACGGTATTACTAAATCTTTGTTACTTTATTGTTCTTTAGATGCTCTTAAAGATTGGTCTTGTAAAACCATCTCGAGGTTACGAGTTCATATATTTATTTATATTATTTTCTCTTCTTAAATTCTAGATCTCTATAAATAAATAAAAATTACACTATAAAGTAACATGTTTCATGCGTAAATTTCTTTTTGTGTACCTTTACCTTATGTTAAATCATACTCTATATTATAAACTCCCATTTGAAGGAACATGTTAAAATTAGTTAATATCCGGTTATTCATTGTTATTCTAAACTAATGTTACCGACAATATAACTTAAAGTTTCATAAATAAATGAAAAAATCAAATCGCTATGTATAAGGTAACATAATTTATCACTTTAGTTCAATATTACAAGATTTTTTTATTCAAAAAAATATTACAAGATTTTTATATGATCACTATATATATATATATATATATATATATATATATATATATATATATATATATATAAGAAGTAGATGGAATTGATTGTGTTTGATAATTTTTTTTTTTTTTTTTGGCACTGAAAGCAGCATATTGGAAAGGGTCATTAATAAGTTGTCCTTTTTTTTTTAAAAAAAAAAAAAAAAAAAAAAAAAAAAAAAAAGTTGTCCTTTTTTCCTTTTGTTGTGTAATGTAGCGGTGAACGTAGTGGTTGTGATTTTTTTTTTTTTTTTTTTTTTTCTTAAACTTCCTGGTTCGATTAATTGAGTCACACAATCGTCGCACGTCAAAGCAGTAACGATCCGAAAGAAAAAGCGACGACTCGCCATTCGTCGCGACTCGGTAAACGCTTTCAATACGAATATGGTTTTAATCGAACTAACTCGAAAGCAAATTTCGTGATAGTTAACGCAAACTAACTCTCGAAATTTAATCTTGACTCGATCTCGCTTCATGAGCCTAATCGAGCATTACATTATATATATATATATATATATATATATATATATATATATATACACACACACACACACACTTATTACTATTTTTGAAATTAATTTTTATTAAGATGTAATACTTAACTTTTACTTATTGCTTCAAAAAAAAAAACGTTTTACTTTTAAACCCATTGAAAATTATTAGACCAAAGTCATTCGAAACCCTAAACTTTACCTTTCCGTTCTTCTTCGTAGCTCTACAATCTACATTGCCGTCGTCACGCCTGCCGCCACCGTGGCCGCCATTTTCAATTCAGGCTATGCACTTAATTTATTATAGTTATGAAATTTATCGACGTTGATATTTAAGATTAGCATATGTAATTTGATTATTGTTGTTGTCTTCTTGCTAGAACGATATTTTATGTTCATATCTTTGAAATTGAATCACTTTTCCGAGCTGCTCGAGTTCGAGTTCGAGTTCGAAAGTGCTCGAATTTTATCAAGCATAATCGAGTCGAACTCGAGCATGATTAATGTGTTATCGAACCGATCTCGAGCATTTTTTTTCATGCTCGATTGATCTCGAGCCGAGTTCGAAGCAAAGACTGCTTTTACGGGATTCTTTCGACTCGATAAGTAAAACGCCGATTCGGACGGATCGCTTACACCCCTAATCGTTCTTTGTAAAGGTGACTTCAGAGTTCGGTGCCAATCGTCGCTGCAAAGTTGATTTTACTTGGTGATAAGGTATGCACCAAAGTTTTATTTTAACATGATGTCGCAGAAAAGAATCAAGGCGATAGATTTTTTTTTTTAAGAAGTAGTGGTTGTGATTTGTGAAGGAGTTTTTCGTATTTAAAAAATTAAATTAAAAAAAAAAAAAAAAAAACTAAGCTAAAAGTTTCACGTGAAGGAGTAATTGGAATTATTATACAAAATCATACGCTAAGACATTACATTACAATTGTCTTTTTCATTCATATATAACGAACAAACCTATACCATTCAACTTTTTCCACATTTTTGTTCTTTCCTCAATCTCCCCCTTCCATCTTTTTCATGTTAATTATAACGTTTGTCTCTTTATGTATATATGCATCTTATTTTAAATGTGTTGATATATCATATTGTTAAAACACATATGAGAAACATGCAGTTTAGAAAAGATAAAACAGAAGCAATGCAAACATAAAATATGGCGAAAATGATAAAACACGTAAAACAAAGATAACACTATGATTTAACGTGGTTTCGGATTGTACGATTACTCTCACGCACATAAAATGAGATATTTTATTACGCACAAAATTACAAAGATTTTCACACACATTCATTGATCGACATAACATTGGTATTTATAAAAGACGATTCTCTAACCCTAACCGCCATAAGATCTCTATCGTAACTGTCATAAATATCCCAGATGTGGACCCAAGCTCAATTGTTATCCACCAGACGAAACTCAGCTCAAAAACTGACTCTCCCATACTTGTAACCAACTGATCCGATGCGGAACTCAGATATACTCATCAATAACTCAGCTGACAAAATTGTAAGTTCGACTTCGAGTAAAACTCTGGGCCAGACTTCACCACAACTGACTTTCACAGAACTGAATACTCTTACTAAGTTGACATCATTCTCAGCTCAGTTTCACAGATTAGTTCCACCACTTTATAACTCAGTTTAGAGATCAAGTCACTTAACTGACACATATTCATTTATATCTTATATCTATAAAATGCTAAGAAGGTGTGCCAATGTTGCCACGTGGCCACCATCTTAGCTTGACACGTGGCAATATATATTTTTTTTATCTATAAAATGCTAAGAAGGTGTGCCAATGTTGCTGTAAGATGTAATATCGTCGGATGGATCATAGATCCACCCGATTACACAGCGGAAAGTACAAGATCTAAACAATCAAAGCACATAAAATAATAGATCTAAACTACGATGGGGTTTAGATTACCAACCTTTTATGGTGCAATTACTCCAAGAACAAAAGGTCAATCCAAGCTAGTTGAGATCCTAGTTGAGAAGCCAAAGTCTTCCAACGTGTATCTCCAAGCACCACCAGGTGGATGGTGTTTGCTCACCGGGACCTCCTCGATATGCTACCGGAATAATCCCGAGGATTATCCTAACTCGAAACCCCAGTATTATAGCCTAAAATTCTAAGCTATAATACTTATACTCCCAATAATTCAAAATTATGTGTGTCATAAGGCTGAGAGAAATTTCTCTTTATATAAGAGAAAGAATCATCATCTCCAATGATTTAATAATTAAGAGATAATTATTAGATTAATCCTTATTTCAAATAAAAGATAAATATATAATATATCCCAAACAAATTAGGATAAATAAATATATTATCTAATATTTCATGATTTATCACTTAACAAATAAATGATTAAATCATATATTAAATAATTATCCAAGAAAACTAATTCCCCAATAATTAATTAATACAAAATGCGCCCCAAACCCTAGGCACTAAGGGCTACACGCATTTTTACACACAATGGGCCGAGTCCACTTAAAAATTATTTTTCATGTATTTAATTATCTAAAGTCAACTAAACAATTAATCCACATATCAATTAAATAGTCCAATCCAACTATTTAATTATAATTGAGGTGAAACGACGAGAAAACATAAGCTATGTTAGGAGAGCCACGCCGGGACCATGGACCCATATTCGTAGCTACAATAAATTAAATAATATTATCCGTCAGATCGAACAATAATATTCAATCTATTAATTCGGGATTACACCACCATAAACCCGAAATCGAACTCCGCCGAATATAGATAACTTACACTCAACCATGAGTTGATAAGGTGTCCACTGATATAATCATTACATACGGATAAATCATCCATAGACTGTTCGTTACGATTCGGGATATCTCCGTAAACCTTTCTCGAAACCTCTTATCCTTATTTACCATTAACCCCTAGTGATCAATTAGTTCATAACTAATATAATATGAACTCCGGGATCGATCGCTTCTAGGATTAACAAATAAGAAATCTGCTCGTGTACTTCCCGAGGAAAGAATGGATTACATATTCGTGATAAGCACAGACTACTCACTCATCCTAAAATAGAGCCAACGAGAAGTGTAGGACCACATACTACGAAGTGATCCTTACTAACACATCAAACTCTACCCTAGTCTAAGCGCTTTATGCAGTGATCACCTCAGATTGAGATTAATCCATATATGATCATCTTGTGATTCGATAAGACTTCTCGATCACGGAATTATATCGAGAACTCAAATCAAATCGGTCCAGCCCTATATGATTATCATCATATATAAATGCCCCACTAGGTACCCTATTACCGACAGTCCGGATAAGACCGTCACACCTAAAGTGTTCTGGGCTCATTATTAGCAAATTAATCTTGAGACCCGTACTCAGATTAATAAACGCTACGGACTAAGTTAATTTTAAGTACATCTCACTAACTCAATCCTCTTGTGTATAGCCATACACTGAGTTATGTGATTACATAAACGAGGTACTTAGGGTTTTCAGCAGTGTCTTAATTATAAGCATACATGCATTTAATAAGATGAATTATTAATTATGTCCTAAAACAATTACATAATTGTCTTTCGGGCACTACACCTAACAATCTCCCACTTGCACGAAAGGCTAGTGGATTAATTATTTTACAGCACACCCATTTATATCTATATCTACAACATTCTCCCACTTGCTCAAAACAAGCGAGACGTATCCCTCTAATATGTACCCTCCAAGCGCATCTTAGTACTTCATCCTTCCAAGCACAACCGGAGTGTGCCGCCGCAGGGTAGGTCAGTGACCCGGCGTGTACTTAGAATCCGAATACCATGTGACTTGGTACACGATCGAGTAGGTTGGCGGCTTGGGTCAATCTTTGGGATCAAACGTCGCATTTCCATTTAATCTGTGGTACACTTTCAATATGCCTTTGAGTCAACACCGAGGACAAGATCTACTTAACGATCATCCTTAATCCGACCTAAAGCCGAATCGGTGTTATCACTTATATTCTAGTTTGCACTGAATATACTAGCATATTATTCCTCATTCTCCGAAGAGACTTGAGGATTCACTAAACATCCATTTTTCAGTATTCATGCGCAGGTTTAGATAACCATTCCTGAGAGGTAGGGTAGACTACATCGTTGAATGTTGCATAAATGCAAGAATATCTTAACCAGGTGAATGGATGGGATTGACAATAATCGATTCTCGAGAATTTGAGCAAATCAAATCCTTAAGAATGAATCCCGATGGCATGCATGTCAGACTCTGACTTCAGATAACACACCCATGTTGTTTCCAACAGTTTCAGTGTTACCATTCACAAACACTAATCTACATACTACTTTACTAATATTGATGCCCAGTCTACGAAAGACTTATCAATATTCAGGTCAAGTCCACATATTAAAATATATGACTTTGAAATGACCTAGAGGTTTGCTTTAATCCCCAAAGGATATAAGCTGTGGCAGGCATGTTGGAATAGTGTCCTAAACCCAATCGGGTTGGACCGGGTCCGACCGGGTCGGATCATTTCTACTATTTCTTTGTGTTTGTACATATATTAAATGGCTTTTCTGTTGTCATATATATGTTCTTTTAAAGAACCAATTATGAATTGTTATATGATAACGCCCTTAGTATTAAATCGTGATAGAGAAACCATGATAGGCGATTATGGTTGATGAGATCTCTAATCACTTTAATAAGTTTGATACTTAAATGTCTCTAGCCGATGTACTATTAAACAGGGCATTGATAGTATGAGCAAAGCTAGCACGTATTAGATGTCTTCTGTCTTTGTAGGCGAGGATAGATCTCGTCTATCGAAGTGTAGAGACACTTGGATCAGACGTGGACGTGTATTAGAGAATGCGACGTTAGATCGACCCACTTACACGAGATAAGTGTCACACTTATGTGGCGGTTGTGTAATTATCCTTAAGACCGAGTCTTCATGGCATCACGGTGTGGATTGTCATGCTTTGACACTATTGAGGTTTCCACAGCCACGGGCGATCATGCGGTAGTGATTGGGTATGATCATCAAGCACGCGGAGTATACATGATTGGTCGTCCGGGAATCGCGATCCTATGATTGGGATCGAATATCCGAAATGGCCTTCTTATAAGGAATGTCTTACTCTCGTGAATCTTTGCAAAGTGGGAGTAAATGAGTTACTTCGAGAGAGAGCATGATATCCAGATTATAAGATACGGTCGTTGATGTTTTGACACTCGACTAACGAACCGTATGGATATTATTACAAATGATAGGATTGTAAGTTACACGGCAGAATCGCTTCACATGAAAGGTAGTAGTCATTGCATTTGACTCTTCCGATGATTGGGAGTCACGGTGTGTTGCTCAGACGCTATCCCGTGATCGTTAGGCATGAAGCGGCATTTTAAGTAATTTGCACTTTGTGTCACGGCCAACATATTCGAAGCCTATCGGGTCACACACATAAGAACATCTAGCCGGATTAAAATGTGGTTATAGATGATAACCAAATAAGGAAAGTTTATCTCGAGACTATAAAGGTTATAGTGGTAAATTAATATACAGATTTATTTATTATGAATAAATTAAATACAAGATATTAATAATATTATATTAATTAAAAAATATTCGGAAGCCAATTTGTTGGTCAAAGGGGCGCCACATTTAATGCAGATAAGATACATTTGGATTACATGAATTTAATTAATAAGATACTAAATATTTAAATATAAGATATTGATATATATATGTATATATATATATCCAAAATGCATGCGGCTGGAATTAGTGTGCATGTCACACGTGAATACCAAGGTTGACATGATTGAATATTTATAGATTTATATGTGTTATATATATGTGATATATACACATGCCAGTAAATTGATTTATGGTAATATAATAAAAGGTAAATATTGTCAATATAAGATCTTGACAATATCTTGGAATATTCAATATAAGATATTGACAAAATCCTAGATTTATTTAATATAAGATATTATAATAAATGAGATAAATCAATCAATTATATTTTCCTTATTTTATTGGGAAAATGTTTTTTCTCCTCCACACTACATGGGCGCCTCTCACTATAAATAAGAGGTGGGTGTCATTTCTCTTTCAGACATCATAATTCCAAGAGCTAATAGCTCTTTGTGTAAAATAGAGTAGAAAGATCCCATGTAGAGTTGGAGAGAGGGAAAAAGGCCGGTCCCAAGAACCGGAGTTTTCCAATAAGAATCCATGATGGGATTCGGCGGGGTGTTTCGTGTGGACTAACGGTAGAGGCCGAACACTGGGCGGCTCTATGCAGTAACTACTCTCCCAGACGGTCAAAGCGTCGATCTTTTAGATCAACCAAGGTAACCACCGTCTTTAGCTTATTTGTTTATTGCTTAAACGAAGTCGATCTTGGGTCGATAGGAAATAAATTTTTGAATTCGCTGCCTCGCGTAGATTTCTAACAGATGGTATCGAGAGAGCTTCGAGCTTAAGCAATAAGCATGTTATTATCGTAGTTAATTTTATCGTTTAAATCACGTAATTAAAAGATGAAAGATTTTGATTTGCAAAATTGATACATGGAAAAAAAAAAAAAGGATCGGTGGTGCTCGGCCGATCAAGCGGCGCACCACCACCGCGGCGGCGGGTGGGCGGCGGCGGCGGCGAGCAGGCAACTCGCCGCCGGCGATCGGTTGACCGGTCAATCTTTGGCGGATCTCCAAATTTTTGTTTTGTGTATTTTGTGATTCAATATGGTTCATAGTTGTGATTAAAATCTCCTTTGTTTAGTTGTGTCGTACGGCTAACCAATTGGTTCAAATAGTTTGGCCATTGGGATGCCACATGACATTAAAATGATAATGGCCTTTCCAAACTTTGTTTGGAATAAGCCAGGCCTTTCCAAATATTTGATTTGGGAAAAGCTTAGCTTGCGCTTACAGCTCCAAAATTTTGATTTTGGAAAGTGGCTGCGCTTAAACTAAAATTATTTGGCCTTTCCAAATATTTGATTTTAATAAGCGCTGCGCCTTTCCAAATATTTGATTTGTAAAGCGCTTAGCTTGCAGCCACTTTCAAAATTTTGATTTTGAAAGTGGCTGCGCTTGCTCAAATTTGGTTTAGAAACATGATCCCTTTTGATTACGAATCAAAAAGAAAGAAACAAAAGAGATTTTAATTTTAATTTTGATTTATTTTTGGAATAGTTCCAATTAATTAAAATTAAAATTAAAATCGTTAAAATTAATCGTTAATTTTATTTCGATTAAATCATTTAATTAATTAAATGTTAATTAGTTAATTGATTGGATAAAATTATTTAATAGATTAAATGTTAATTGATTAATTAAGACGCAAGTAGTTAAATTTTAATTTTATCTTTTCATAAGATTTTATTGTATGGATTAGATATAGTAGATATAATATGATTATATGGAACCGATCGATCGTTGACTCAACCGATAGGATATATGTGAATGATTTAATTTTTCATTGGTTTAAAAATTGTCCTAGGCCGTTATGAAGAACGTGACCTAGTTTATTTTCTGCATTTATCCCATTCGTTGACTCCCCGTGTGCGGCGGGTGTATTTATTTTATTAGATAGAATTAAATGTAACAAGAATGGAGCGGAAGATGGAGACCAAAGAAAGACGAAAAATAAAGATCCCATTGGAGAATGGCGCATTAAAGATCCTATTGGCGGTTGCAAACTACCTCTAGATTGTGACCCGCGGTTTAAATCAGTTTGTATTCAAACCGCACTCTAGAAAAAAGTCCATGATCATACCGGTTACTTTACGCATTTATTTATTTTGTGCTTGTATTTATTTTATATGATACGATAGATGCATGACTAGCACGATCTAGATAAATGTGTAGGATGTATGTTTACAGAGATAGACATATTTATGATGAGACCATGATTAAAAATTAATTAAGTGAATTAGTTTACATAAATACTTCCACCTCAAAAGAATCAAGTTGAAATTGCCTCCCATATTATAATGACGGTGAAGAGCCCTTTGTTCGGATCCAACTCATCACCAAAGCAGGGGTTGACCTACCTCGGGTATATCATCATTATCGAGATATGATCGTATGAGATCTCACGAATATTGGGGTTATGACTTGACTAAGAATTCTCTCGCCACCACCAAAGCGGGGTCGTTTGGATTTTTAGAGGCAAGGGTTTGACTACTTCATAAGATGAAAATTGTCAAAGAGTTGACTAGTCAAACAACAAGAGTCGATAAGATACGATTGACAAAGGGATGTTGTCTACCTATTATGCTATTTTCGCCCACCACCAAAGCTGGGTCGGGGTAGTTTAGTGGGATCTTGTCCGCTAAAGAAATTAATAATTCTTGAAAGTCAATTGGAAGTAGTTGATTAAGTGGGAGCAAAATCATGATCAAAAGACCATTTTTGATTTTGCGTGCATAAACAACAACACTCATTTATTTTCATTTTTATGTTGTAGTTTTAGCAAACTTTATATTTATGTTTAATTCTCGATTAGTAAAACCAAATTATGATTTGTTAATTTTGAGAAACGTTCTCAAATATGGTTAAGTAATTTTAATCCTTTTAAAATAAGCAATGACATGAGCCATCCCGTTATAGTAGTTAGAGACAAGGAGATTACATAATTGATGCAAAGGTTCGAGACTTTAATTATTAATGAAAGCGGAAGCTCATGATATGATTAAATCATTTGAAATAAGTTTCAACGAATTAGTCATATATTGGATACGATCCAAGATGATCATTCAGTCATACGATGACAATTAATTCAAACGTTGAATAAGAATGACCACATCTAATTTTGGAAAGGTTGTTTTCAAAATTGTAAGATTTAAGTATCGACTTAATTCTATCATTGCTTAAAGGTTAATTAAATAGTTAATGTTTTAAATACGATTTAAAAGGTTAAATAAACTATTTAATATACTTTAGATTTTCTTTATGAAAGGAAATTAAAGACATAGCTCTTGTGATCCTTCTTAAGTCTTATGAAGACTACACTAAGAAATATTTACAAGTGCTTAAAGGATTGAAAGGAAAGTTAGGGCATGTGCTTAAATAGAGAACTTATTGAAGTTTCTATTCTAGGCAAGTGAGTTGAGATAAATCTATCTAATTTCAAGTCAACTCTTAGATATATGATATCTTACGAATGTGATTAAATTAGAAAGATTAAATACAGATATGGAAGGTGAAGCAAATGTTGTAATACTTACCATATTCTGGATCTAGTAAACTGATAAGGGAACTAAATAAATGTTATTATGTTTCGGTTCTTATGAAAAACGATTTTCGCTTATCCGTCAGATTTGAGAGACATATTCAATTGTAAAGAATAAATGTTATTCCGATAAAGTTGGAAGGTCACTGAATCCAACATACTAGATTGATGTCACCATATAGTTGATATATGTGATAAGATCTCAACTGAATATTTGTATGGCTGTTATCCTTGATATTTGTAGTTGTTATAGATGTAGTCTCTCTGGAAGGGAAGCGCGTGATTAAACGTCATTCTGATGATGTTGAACCATATGATTATGAATCATGTGGGTTAAACGCATCTTATCCAAAGAGGACTAAAATACCCTTTTATGAAAAGGTTATAAATTCTAGAAAAATTGTCTAAAGCCTAAACATACCGATGTTTGTTGGCTTATGACAATTAATGCCACAAATAATTGTTTGTTAATCTCATGACTATTTTTAGAAATAGTCAAGTGTACTTAGTAAAGTGAAAATTCAAGCCCGAAAAGTTCGAGCTAGTACGAATATGAGGTTGATGAGCTACTTAGGAATTAATCTTCAATTGGATTGAAGTAATTAATACCGAAGGGTGTTTTAAGTCGTCCAAAAGGAATAAGATTCTTCCTTGAAGGATACCATCTTTGGGATACGCAATTAGATTGTGTTCCCAAAATGGAAATAACACTTTATATGATAAAGGTGTGACGCAAGCCATGCGATGTATCCCTTACCCGTTTCGGGATAGTGCCCTTATACTTGACCTAGTTCCAAAGATAAAGGTTGAATAGATTCCATATTAGATATGGGAGAGGATAATGTCAAATCTATCCTAACCGATGATTTGAAGTTGTCATAGGAAAAGTCAGAAAGGCTTGGAGCCTAGTACGGCATATGCAACTTTGTGGAATATCTTAGCAAGTACGCTAGATATTATTTACTCATCCGCGGAGCAAAAGGTGTTTGTCTCCAAACAAGCTGTCTTCTAGAGGAAGTGTTTCTTTCAAAAGAGACAGTGGGAGTAAAAAGGATCTCAAAGGTAGTTTGAGAACCACAATGAAATATTCAACCATAGGAACGTGAGCAGACGCCGCATAGCGATGAGGTGTAAAACACTGCTCAGTGCACACAAAAGTTCTGGAAGTCTGTGGATGACCTTAAGCCCGAAAAAGGTCTTTGGTATGTTCATCTTGAAGAATGAATATCTCACGACTTATGAAAGAATGTTTGAGAGGCAATATTGAGAGATATGGCTAGGAGCCATAATATCTCGAATTAGATTCCATCAAGTGACAACCAGGTTGTGAACCTAGTCCTGCCTTACTAAGGGAGTGTCCCTGGAAGGTCGACATGGATACTAATATGATTACCATAAGGCTATAGTGATTTGAAGGGCATGAGGTGTAAACCTTATAATTGTCTTTATGCTGGAAGCTGTGCCCGGTTCTATTCAGACTATGCTTGTTGTAACTTCGTATCATGACTATATGATAGTGTTGAAGACGTTGGGCAGAAAGCTCGATGTTCATAGACAATAACATGACACGTAAGTCCACGAGATCCATTTATGGACTAAAACAAGTTTCTCTAGACAATTTCTTTGTTTGATAATCAAAGGAGTTTGATTAAGTCAAAAGAAGGATATGCCCAATGTGCAAGTTGAATAGTGGGAGTGTGTTACGATTTTTGAGCAAGGTATTGGATATCTCTCTCATGAATCATCTCCCCATGTCACAGTCAATTAATGTTTGGTGATTCAAGATCTTTATGAAAGCACTTGGATTAGCAATTCTTTTTTTTAGAAATGAGAATCTATAGCGATAGATTTACTGCTGTTAAATTATAGTTTACCTATATAGATGTGATGCTGAAAGAGTTTAGCATAGATCGCGAGATCTATCTATGTTAGGACATTGGTCCTAAAGATAAGGTGAAAGATGATGCTTATGGAAGGTTTCTTCGCTCATCGCGATAGGAACCATCTTATAGTGTAATGCCGGATGTTCATAGTCCATGAATAGTCATGAGCAAGTATGAAAGTAAATACTGTAAATGTCGAGAATATCCTTAAACAAGTTAAGGAAAGTTTCTAGTTTATTGAAACTTGGAATTAAATAAACGTAGATATACTGCACGTATATCCCGAGCTTTATGGGCGCGAGTGGGAGCTATGGTCCTGGTTTGCAGTCACTTTGATTAGTGATACAGTTGAGTCGGAAATGTTCTTGGCTATGGGTCATCAGAATTCTACAACTAGGCCAAAACACAGAAAGTGCCTTAGAGGCTAGCAGCCGGGAGCAGCGATACATGGATCTAGAAGGTTCATTCCGTAACCTTGTACGGTTCTTCCACCTTTTCTATATAGCCGATATAGTAAGTGGATTCATTGCTTGAAGCAAGGACCGTGGTCTCGTCGAGAGATTCGTGTGTGTGTTGAGGCGGTTCCTTTTGACTTGGTTATTTGGAACGTGATATGAAGATAGTCTCGAGTCCCCACGGATAACGATCCGTTCATGGCTAGGCTGGCTAGTTGCAGTATTGCATGAGATTCTTGTGTTTCAACTTGGTCTTGTGTGTACGAGTGATTGGTTTTAGGCCAAGTGGGAGATTGTTGGAATAGTGTCCTAAACCCAATCGGGTTGGACTGGTCCGACCGGGTCGGATCATTTCTACTATTTCTTTGTGTTTGTACATATATTAAATGGCTTTTCTGTTGTCATATATATGTTCTTTTAAAGAACCAATTATGAATTGTTATATGATAACGCCCTTAGTATTAAATCGTGATGTAGAAACCATGATAGGCGATTATGGTTGATGAGATCTCTAATCACTTTAATAAGTTTGATACTTAAATGTCTCTAGGCGATGTACTATTAAACAGGGCATTGATAGTATGAACAAAGCTAGCACGTATTAGATGTCTTCTGCCTTTAGAGGCGTGGATAGATCTCTCTCATCGAAGTGTAGAGACACTTGGACCGTGACGTGGGACGTGTATTTAGAATGCGTGACGTTAGGATCGACCCACTTACACGATAAGTGTCACACTATGTGGCGGTTGTGTAATTATCCTTAAGACCGAGTCTTCATGGCATCACGGTGTGGATTGTCATGCTTTGACACTATTGAGGTTTCCACAGCCACGGGCGATCATGCGGTAGTGATTGGGTATGATCATCAAGCACGCGGAGTATACATGATTGGTCGTCCGGGAATCGCGCAGATCCATGATTGGGATCGAATATCCGAAATGGCCTTCTTATAAGGAATGTCTTACTCTCGTGAATCTTTGCAAAGTGGGAGTAAATGAGTTACTTCGAGAGAGCATGATATCCAGATTATAAGATACGGTCGTTGATGTTTTGACACTCGACTAACGACCGTATGGATATTATTACAAACGATAGGATTGTAAGTTACACGGCAATCTGTTTCACATGAAAGGTAGTAGTCATTGCATTTGACTCTTCCGATGATCGGGGTCACGCGGTGTGTTGCTAGACGCTATCCCGTGATCGTTAGGCATGAAGGGCATTTTCGTAATTTGCACTTTGTTCTACGGCCAACATATTCGAAGCCTATCGGGTCACACACATAAGAACATCTAGCCGGATTAAAATGTGGTTATAGATGATAACCAAATAAGGAAAGTTTATCTCGAGACTATAAAGGTTATAGTGGTAGAATTAATATGGTGGTATTTATTTATTATGAATAAATTAAATACAAGATATTAATAATATTATATTAATTAAAGAATATTCAGGAAGCCAATTTGTTGGTCAAAGGGCGCCACATTTAATGTGTATAAGATACATTTGGATTACAGAATTTAATTAATAGTATTACCAAATATTTAAATATAAGATATTGATATATATATGTATATATATATATCCAAAATGCATGCGGCTGGAATTAGTGTGCATGTCACACGTGAATACCAAGGTTGACATGATTGAATATTTATAGATTTATATGTGTTATATATATGTGATATATACACATGTGTAAATTGATTTATGGTAATATAATAAAAGGTAAATATTGTCAATATAAGATCTTGACAATATCTTGGAATATTCAATATAAGATATTGACAAAATCCTAGATTTATTTAATATAAGATATTATAATAAATGAGATAAATCAATCAATTATATTTTCCTTATTTTATTGGGAAAATGTTTTCTTCTCCTCCACACTACATGGGCGCCTCTCACTATAAATAAGAGGTGGGTGTCAAGCTCTCTTTCAGACATCATAATTCCAAGAGCTAATAGCTCTTTGTGTAAAATAGAGAGCATCCTATATAGAGAGTTGGAGAGAGGGGAAAAGGCCGGTCTAAAGAACCGGAGTTTTCCAATAGCAATCCATGATGGGATTCCGCGGGCTGTTCGTGTGGACTAACGGTAGAGGCCGAACACTGGGCGGCTCTATGTAGAACTACTCTCCTGGGACGGTCAAAGCGTCGATCTTTTAGATCAACCAAGGTAACCACCGCCTTTAGCTTATTTGTTTATTGCTTAAACGAAGTCGATCTTGGGTCGATAGGAAATAAATTTTTGAATTCCGCTGCGTTCCCGCGTAGATTTCCTAACAAGGCATCCTACCAAAGGTTCTATCTGAATAAATTAAGATACCGTTAGTCTCGCAAAAAGGTCTTGTAGGAATCACCCCTATTTTCTCGCTTTGTAACGAATCATTATTTGTTCTTAGCTAAAACCCTTCGCTCGAATGAATTCAGATTCCGTTGTTCGGCAAGGAAGTCTTAGGAATCACCCCTATTTCCCGCTTTCGACTAAATCAAGCAAGATCGAGTGGTAAGAGAGATCACGGTCCGGTCAACTTTCTACCTTTTAGGGAATCACCCCTAAATTACTCAGTTTTGCGTTGAAGGTTGAAATTTCCTATTCATTTGACTCTTCTCCGTGTAGTTCCAATTACTCCCACTGGGCCTGAGATACTCAGGTGGTTCTATAAGAGTTTCAACAGAACTGAAGTATCAAACTCCATTCACAGGGTTATGGCTTTTAAACCAACCTCTATCATCAGGATCCTAAACAGCCCACGAAGGACTATAGGTCATCAATCTACCCTATAGACCGTAAGGTCCTGCAATAGGTAATGGACAAACCATACTCCCACTGCGTTCGGGGTGGATTGATATACTGATCTAGTTTAGTAGTTTTCTATTAGTGTTATCACCAACTGCCGGTGTTGGATGTGGACTGAACAAATCAGTTAGTAACATCATGAGTACAAATACTTCAAGATCCAAAGCTGTGATTTATAGACTCCATCAGACCGATTTTGACAGTATAACCGTCATTCTCTGATTTTACGAGTTTTATAATCAACCTTTACTCAATGCATCACGATATTTGACGAGTTTTATATCTACATCTACAACAATTGCACATGGCCACCATCTTAGCTTGACACGTGGCAATATTTTTTTTCTTTCCAAAACAGCAGATTTTTTTTTTCCTTCGGTAAAAACCGGAATTTCGGTTAGCGTTATATAGAAACCGGATTTTTTTTATTCTCCGTTACATAAACCGAACAAAAGTGTATATTTCGATATGAATCAATTTTATTACTTCCAATAGACAATACGTTTTAGTTTTAAGTTTCAATCAACCGAAAATTTTCGATTCAATTTCCGCACAACAATTGAATAAAATAGTGTACTTTTTTTATCAAACGTGTAACGTTAGTAGCTTGTGCAGAAAAGGGAGAAAAAAAGACAGATGAATTTGAAGTTCTACTATGTAGTGTAGGATGAAATAGTAGTCAAGTTTAGCTATAAAATACAACAAAAAAATAGGGCAACAAAATAAGGGCAAACAAATAAAACCGGAAATTCGGTCTAGCGTTATATAGAAACCGATTTTTTTTTTCGATTCTCCGTTACATAAACCGAACCAAAGTGTATATTTCGATACGGTTCATTTTTATTACTGCCAACAGACAGTGCGGTTTTAGTTTTAAGTTTCAATCAACCGAAAATTTCCGATTCGATTTCGGCACAACAATTGAATAAAACTATGAACTTTTTTTATCATACGTGTACCGTTAGTAGTTTGTGCAGAAAAAGGGAAAAAAAGAAGAAAGACCGACATATTTAAAGTTCTACTGTGTAGTGTACGATGAAAAATTAGTCAAGTTTAGCTATAAAATATAACAACAAAAAGGGCAAACAAATATCCGCGCCCAGAAGGTGTTCCCATATGTGACTACGTGGACACCATATTAAATATTTTTATTATTATGAACAACATAACGTCGGTGGAACAGACGACCGTTTGCAGTACGAACGTCATTAAAATTGACATTGGATTAATACCAAATCACTTTTTATATCATTCAGATCGTTTGAAATGTGTTTTTTTTCATCAAATAAATGAACACGAGATCAATGACGTATTTATTAATGATAAGAAAGAGAAATGTCGTATAGAAAACGAGTGGAACACATTTTCAAGCATATTAATGATCTGGAAGCTAAGGCGTCCCGGGAGATTTGACCGTATAGTTATGGTCCGCTTATTGTTTTTCTATAATGTTTTATTACGTAAAGTCGAAGCTAAATGATCGACTTTATGACATTGTTCTCCGATACATCATATTGTGGTTTATATTGTAGGTGGAAACTCCTGATAAAGCAGGAAGAGAAGTGATTCACAATCTTCACGTCTTTAAGAAAGAGCTACCTCTTGCAGAGAACGTGATATGTTTCTGTTGCTCTATTTGTCTTGTGCCTTGAATTCGTTACGGTTTATGTTTACGGGATTTATTTCACGTTGGGAATCTATTCTTTGATATTATCGTTGGTAACGATTTATGTTAGGTCCGCCGTGCCTTGCACGGCTCACGTTCACTAGTATATATATATTATGCATCTAAATATTCAGCCAACAGTACTGCAACAAGTCCAAGATATTTCTTCAAATAAAAAATGTCTTTTTTATTTATGGACGGATGTCAAAATTTTAATTTTGGTTGGGCTAATGGATTATATTGAGTTCGTCGGATTGACTGGATTAATAAAATTTTATTAATCAAACTAGACTATATAGAATTTTTAGTGTAATATTTTTTTGGGTTTATTGTCAAAAATGACAATTTGAACATAAAAATATGCAAAGAGGACAATAAAATATTTTTCTGGGTAAAAATGACATATTCTTATTCCACTGTGATAGTGAAACATTAGATTTGGGTCAGTTCCATTGCAGCACACGTGGATTTGGGGTTATGAACAATGAATTTTTCCTTATCACCGAATTTATATTTCCATTTATTCGATTCTAATTTTTTCTTCTTTTTGTCCTTTTAAACCACTTCCCGTATTTCTTTTTGTCCAACAGGGGCCATATACCACCTCCATCCTTGTGTTTATTCTTACTACGTACATTAATTGACACTTAACTTTAGAATGTTTAATAAATTCAGACTTTACGATAGACTGTTTTTTCTTAGTAATTTTTTCTCAATTTGTGGTGTGTTAACAACTAAACAAATATAGATTACGTAGTTTTAATTCAGTTTAAAAATAAACGATGCAAATCATGCCACACGATTTCACTCCGAATATGGTGGGTGCGTGCAAGATTTTTTTTATTTTTTATTTTTTATTTTTTATTTTTTATTACTTTTGTTTACTGGTACAAGTAGTAGTTTTTTTGCCAAAATACTTATTAGGTGACAACGAGTTTACGCGTTATAGAGCTTCAAATTCTTTGTTTTAATTATTACCACATCCGTCCTAAAATATAAGTCTGTTTAATATTTTGGATTTGACTCAAAATATAAATTTATTTAGATAACCAATGAATCGTTTATTACATCTTTATCTTTTTACCCTCATTTATTATATACTTACCCACTTTTTATTACTAACAGTTAAATGTCATTTTATTACTTCTATAGTCCTATCTAATAGTAGTATCTATTTTTCTGTTTATTTTTAAATTATAATAAGACAACATAAAATTTTACCATGCAGATAAAGGACGTGGACTGATTTGTATTTTTCTCTGTCAAAGTTATGTCCTTTCATGCACGGGTAGTAAAAGACGAGAGGTTATTCTCTAGTATATCCATATCTATTGAAGTGATCAGTGGGTTGATCAGAGCCATACAGTTTATATCTAATATGTAAATTGTGTGGCTCTAATCAACTCAAGGCCGGCCCTATAATGAGGCGAAGGAGGCGACGGTCTTAGGTCTAACGGTATCGGAAGGCCCAACATTACATGTTTCGCTAAAAGAAAAAAAAATTGTAGATCCAACGTAATATAATGTGTTAAAATTTTATTTTATTTAAATTGATAAAGGCCCAAAAAAATTTACTCGAACCGATAAAGACCCAATTTTATTTTTTTACTTGGCCATGAAAAAAATAGACATACAACATCGCCGGACCGGCCTTTAATTTCAAAAATACCATGGCGGTCCCCGAATCAACTCATCATTACTTCACTCTAAAAACACTCAACACACAAGAACTTTACGTAAAACTCTCTCTAGAGGTTAAAAAAGAGGCTTGTGGTATGCTTACAGATCCTCTGCTGTAAAAATGTGTTGTGAAATTTATTGTGCTAGTGTAAAATCGTTAAAACGATGTCGTTTTGGCTTGAAAAGTAAAAAATAAAAATTAAATTGTAAAATGCAAATCAAAACGACTTTGTTTTTGTGTTTTACACCAGCACATCAGTGCTGTGATACGGTAATACTTGCACTTGAGGATCCCAATTCCTTGTGGTATTGTCAAGACAATTAGGTTCCGTTTGTTTTGTGTTGGAGTTTTTTATAGATAAAGTGATTGAAGTAATGATTAGAAATTTGATGGGGTAAAATAAAGTAGAATAATGATTGGTGTAGATTATGAAATGATTGGTGAAATAAAGTAGAATAATGAATAAAATAATGGTAAAAAACGTAATAAAGTTGATAAAGTGAAATGATGATAGATGATTTAATATTTTTTTATTTGTAGTTGAAGATTTGATTGGTGAGAGAATTGTAAGAAATGATTGGTGATGTGATATAAAAAAACCCCTAAAAAAAACTCTCTCCTTAGCCCTTGTTTGTTTTAGATGTTTTTTTTTGGGTTTTTTTATATATCAGATCACCAATCATTTCTTACAATTCTCTCACCAATCAATTCTTCAACTACAAATAAAAAAATATTAAATCATCTCTTATCATTTCACTTTATCTACTTTCTTTTTAACATTATTTTATTCATTATACTAAATTATTTCGATTTCTCTCACCTCTCATTTCTTTATCTACACAAATTTCAAAAAAACATTTTAACTTTCTAATCATTACTTCAATCATTTTTATCATATTTATTATTCAATAGTATATAAAAACTCCTCAAAAAAACTCAAACCCAAAACAAACGGAACCTGAATGGTAATGCAAAGCAATTTATGTATAGTTCAAAAGTGTTATAATGTATAAATGTCTTGGCAATACCAAAAGTAACCCCGGTCCCTGACAGTACGAGTAACCTAAAAAAAGGTTGATTCTTTCGGATTACGCACTTCAAACCATAAATTTGTTAAAAAAACACCACAACAAACGCAAACATATGTACGTTCGACCTTTAAAGTTGATTCTAAAACCAATAATATGACTAGACAAATATTAAATATCACTATGCTATCCTGAATGTAGATTTGATATTATTATTTTCCAACAATTATGACTTTCAAAATATAATTTTTTTTATCAAAAAATTTATTTTTATAAATCGATCCCTTTTGGCAAGTTGTGGATAGAATATATATATATATATATATATATATATATATATATATATATGAGGAGTTGAGTTTGTTTGACTAAGTTTATAGCTTTAACGACAACCAATGAATTTACTGCTAGTGCTACAATTTAATATCAATTTGCTTAATTAGTCTTTGCTTTTTGACGTGTTGAATTGAAATTTAAAAAAAAAAAGTAATATGAGAAAATGACTTGGTGCCTACTTTCTTCTTCATTTCGCTATGTTTGATAATTATTATTATTATTATTATTTCTCTTTTAAAAGCAGGGTGATGTGATGATGTAATTTGATTGGTTTAACAACTCTTATGAGAGAGTTGACATTAATCGGTTCCATGTGCTTTTGCTTTTCTTTCAGTTTTTACATTCACTATAAAATTACCGGATAATTCTTTCTATTGAGACTCTCTACTTACGATGAAGATTTCGTTAGATTTGTATGCATGCAAGAAGAGACAAAACAACACACACATAACGCACACGCGTACAGACATCTAGCGAGAGACTTCATGTAGAGAATTTCCGCCAAGAATTTTCCAAAATTACCAGGCTACCAGCCACAGGGATGTTGTTTTGTAAGCGCAAAATATATAGACATGACAACTTTGTTTGTAGCACTAATTACCAATTGATTAATAATAATAATAATAATAATAAAATGGTGGTATATATGGAGTCAAATGTTTCATACGCCGGCCGACCTGATACTAATAAAGTACTAGTAGTGGTACTACTTATCTTTATTCAACATCTTAATGTCATAGAAGTAAAATTTGTCCCAAATCGAAAGAAAAAAATAACAGTACAGTAATAACAATGTCTCCACAAGATTTACCCCCTCAGAAGATGAGAAACGCCACGTCATCAGCAGATAGTCTAATTAACCGCCAGATCAGTATGTGAATAGAGTACGGTTGTGCTTGGTTTTCAAGTGTGAGATTCTTCTCGCTTTGCAGATCTCGTTATAGGCCCATACTTGAAGGGAGTATTAGATCTTGTTTGTCTCACTTTGGGACTTGTTATTGTTTCATCACGATATTAGAAGATGTATTAACCTCATAACCTTAGTTTCGAAGTTGATACATCATCTTTTATATGTGGTGGACCTGGTTTTCCTTCTTTTACATGTTTCCGTCTTTTGACTAATTTTTTTTTTGAGAATATTGTTTTTTAATAACGTGAAAAAGATTAGACAAATATTCAACGGTTTTGAAATATGAAGATTATACAACGACAATTATAATGTACGCATTTCTTTATGTTCTTTGTATGTATTTACCTTTACATTGTATGTGTTTTGCAATGCCTATGTTATTATTGACCGTTTATTTTCAGAATAATCTCATTGTTGATTAATATACATTGAAAACAATTTCTTCTATCTGTTTCACTTTTTCATTGTTTTTACTAAAATGACATTGAGTATGATGTCGGAAACGTCTTTACTAAAATGACATTGAAAATGATATCTGAAAAATATCAAACGAGATGTCAAAATAAAAAATTATGAAAAAATAAAAACAAAATATGATGAAAGATTTACGATATTTTAATGTTTAGATTAAACACAAATTATTTTTATTATTGAGTAAAAGAAGAATGTATATAAATTGTTAGAAAATACAAATTTATTCTATTCAGTAAAAAAGAGTATAATGCATGAGGTGCCAGACGCTGAACTGTAGATTATAATTTGACGTAGAGACTCAATATTCGAACCCTATTAAAAGAAAAAAAAAAAAAAAAAAAGAAGAAGAAGAGAGAGTATAATTCCCTGTCCAATTTACATATTTATATTTCCAGACTGACATTTTGTCACGATAAAATATAAAAATGAATTACTGAATTCTATAAAATAGATAAATGAAATTAAAAAAAAAAAAAAAAAGCAACCCGACATCCAAGGAGGCCCTAGCCATGATGATAGAGAACAGGACGGCAAGATAAAACCCGAATATAGTAACATGATTTTTCCAAAAAAAGAAAAAAAAAAAATGTAACATTATTTATTCCAAGATTATTTCATCAAAATAAAAATAAAAAATTCTTCGTCTTCTTTCTAAAGAGTTATTAAAGGCCCTTTCTGCGGGGAATTCACCAAAACATATGCTTCTGAACCATTTAAATTTCCGTACAAACGAAGTGACATTGTTACGACTTCATATTTTCTTTTGAGTTCTGAGGCAAAGCGATATCTATCTGTCTTTGCCTCAAGTCAGTCTCTTCATCTTTCTCTTCATTTTCCTCTTTTCGTTTCTTAATTTATAAATTGATTCGAGATCCCTTTACACCCTCATGAATTTCAACTCAATTATTCTCTAGTTGCTTGTGCTGGAGCTTCCTCAATTCATTCATTCTTTATAGGTAGAGAAAAATATAATCGAACTTCTTGGTATAGAAGATTGAGTACTGAAGGTACTTCAATTTTTTTCATTTTATTCTAGTTATATGCAGTTTTTTTTTCTCGTTTATATCTGAGCATACATTCTTCTCTGGCAGATCTTTGCATTGTGATTTCATCTTCTTCACTTGTTTTTGTGGCTGATTGAATTATTTCCTGAGATGGGTTTCCTTTAGTTTTGTCAAAGATTCATTTTTAGTTGATACCTTCTTGTTTCTGGTAGTTGGTTGATTTGATATAGCATAAGGTTTGATTTGTTGAAGTGGGGTTTTGTGGATTTTTTTCAAAGATGATACAGTGTTGTGAAATTGATGAGATCTCAGAGTTGACTGATGTGTTTAAGACTGTTTCCCTTTTCTTTATCATGATGATTTTTCCTTGATGAATGCTTTTGCGGTGAATTTAGTGGCCACTTCACTGATTAGTACCAATATAATTGCAATGTTACTTGATTTTCAAGGGAAGATTTCATGGGCTGTATTTGCTCATTATTCTCTTTTAGTAGTGTGAATTACACTTATCGGTGTTTATGGTCAAAATGATTGCTTTTACCCATTACCCCAATTTTCTTTTGGAAGCTTCTGCATGGCTAAGTTTAAGATGCCTTTTTCTTTTCATCTTTTGCTTACTTTTGAATGATAGAGGGCCCTCTAATAGTTTTGGGACGGCTGAATTACAGAAAAGATTAAGCACTTGGGATCATAGCATGTGGCTATCATAAAGCTAAATTAGTAGGAACCGGTTTCTAAGTCTGCAGTTGCTACCAGATCTTGTTGATTTTACACGTTTTCAGTGGTTGACAGTTTTTGACTAGCAGATCTTCATCGCTCCATCCCTTTTCTTTGACTGTTAATGCTTAAAGTCTTGTATCATATCCAAGTTTGCACTTTGATATTTTTTCCGGCTTTTTGAATAGCTCAAATTGTGTTGTGATTTCTAATAAATCGATGCAGATTAACTTTTTAATCTTTCCAAAAGCAGTGATTTATCAATCAGGGAAGAGTTACCTTTGTTAAACTGTTTGTTCACAAGATTCTTATCCTTTGAATCAATGGATCATTGTCTGGATTCTCCTTACTGTGTTTTATTTTATTATCCTCTGATAATAACATTGTGATATTCTGATGCTTTGAAGTAGTTGAATGCTGTGAACCTTTTCCCTCCAAATCTGTTAATGTAACTTTTCCTGCTTAATGCTGCTACAAGCAACTATTTTGCAAAATTTTGTATTATGTATATTTGTACTGGTTTTACTTGTCAACTAATTTGCATGTTGTCTTTTTGTTTGCAGTCATTTCGTGGCGATGAATCCCAAGGATGGAAAACCTGCATCCAATGCAGACAAAAGATCTCGGAAAGTTCCAGTGGTGATAATGTTTGTCTTGCTTTGTGGATTGTCATTCTATCTTGGTGGGCTTTTTTGTTCCGAGAAGGAACTATTCAAAGTTAATATTGTCCCAAAGGCTGTTGAATCGACCAAAATAGCCACTCTAGGCCCTCTTCAAATCAAAGATGTCTCTTTTCCTGAGTGCGGTATCGATTATCAGGACTACACTCCTTGCACTGATCCAAAGGTAGGCTTCACTTTATGACTCTGTGCTTTTTTGGGCTTATCAACATTAATTAAATCACTCAAATGTTGTTAAAAACAATCATGGCTTATCACCGGTTTCTCATTTGCAGAGATGGAGGAAATATGGTATGCATCGGCTTACTTTCATGGAACGACATTGTCCTCCATCATTTGAACGTAAAGATTGCTTGGTTCCCCCACCAGATGGATATAAGCCTCCAATCAAATGGCCTAAGAGTAGAGATGAATGCTGGTATAGGTAAGGCAGCTTGACTCTAATTATGTTTATTTTACTTCCATTTCTTATGCATTTTGCTTCCGTGTAAATATTATATGCTTGTTTTCATGGAATAGATAAAGAACTAATGAACCTGACGTATCTGTGAATGGCTTCAGGAATGTTCCATATGATTGGATTAACAAACAAAAGTCTAATCAACATTGGCTGAAGAAAGAAGGAGAAAAATTCCTGTTTCCCGGTGGTGGAACCATGTTCCCCAATGGTGTGGGGAAGTATGTTGATTTAATGGAAGCCCTGGTACCAGGAATGAAGGATGGGTCTATACGTACTGCCATTGATACGGGTTGTGGGGTGAGTCTCCTCTATTCTTTTGCATGATTTTTGCATTTGACCCAAATGGGTCCATTTTCTTAATAAAAAATCAAAATACTGTACTTACACTTTGGCTGTTCTTATTATTATTATTATTTTTGGTTAATCTTGTTCATAGTTTAAGAATGTTGTCCTCTTTTCGGGTGAATTATGAAACTTAGGTGTACCATATTACTAGTTTGCATTCAGTATATACTTATTAATGTTGTTTTATCATTTGGCATTGTCCAACATGAAGTAATCCTTCGGTTTGCTTGTGCATTTTGGGTATTTTTCTTCATACCCTCATATTTTGTAATAATGAATTATTTCCTTATCTCTAGGTTGCTAGCTGGGGAGGTGATTTACTAGACCGTGGTGTCTTGACAGTGTCGCTTGCTCCTAGAGATAATCATGAAGCTCAAGTGCAGTTTGCCCTAGAACGTGGCATTCCAGCTATTTTGGGAATCATTTCTACTCAGAGGCTTCCTTTCCCTTCAAATTCGTTTGATATGGCACACTGCTCTAGATGCCTTATCCCCTGGACTGAATTCGGTAATTCTACTCAAGCTGGTGGCCTTTTTTTTATTTGGAACCATGTACAATTGTGGGTAATCAGGCTTTTTTTTTCTCTTTGCTCATGGTTATTTCATTGTGCACAGGTGGAATATATCTTCTTGAAGTACACCGTATACTTCGTCCTGGAGGTTTCTGGATCCTTTCAGGTCCACCAGTAAACTACTTAAAACCGTGGAAAGGATGGAATACAACTATTGAAGAGCAGAAATCAGACTTTGATCATTTGAAAGAATTGCTTACTTCCATGTGCTTTAAGTTTTACAAACAAAAGGATGACATCGCCGTGTGGCAGAAAGCCACCGACAACAGTTGTTACAAGAAGCTTGATGCTCCGGACATTTACCCAACAAAATGTGATGATGGTACTGAGCCTGACTCAGCATGGTACGTTCCTCTGAGGCCATGTGTTGTTGTTCCTGACCCTAAGCGTAAGAAGTTAGGGCTCAAACCGCTCCCAAGTGGCCTGATAGGCTACATGTCCCTCCAGAGCGTGTTTCTGATGTCCGTGGTGGCAGTGATGGTGCTTTTAAACATGATGATAGTAAATGGAAGGCAAGAATCAAGCATTACAAGACCTTGCTTCCTGCCATCGGCACTAATAAGATCAGAAATGTTATGGACATGAACACACTTTATGGAGGCTTTGCTGCTGCTTTGATTATGGATCCACTTTGGGTCATGAACGTCGTTTCTTCATACGCTCCCAATACACTTGCTGTAGTTTTTGACAGAGGGCTCATCGGAACCTACCATGACTGGTAATTTTCAGAGACATACATACACCTCTGACTTATATTTTCTTGGTGGATATTTTTTTTTTTAAAACCTGTTTTGTGACTGATGTTGGACTTTGCAGGTGTGAAGCTTTCTCGACATATCCTCGAACATATGACCTGCTTCATGCAGATGGCCTCTTTACTGCTGAGAGTCACAGGTTAGCCATATGAGTTCTTGAATATTCCAAATTCTGCTCTAAAGAGTAATACCAATCTTTTTCCGGGCTGAATAAAAAATTGAACTTTTTCGTTGATTATACTTCTAAGTTTCACCTGACATCAAGAAATTGAGCAAAAACCACGCCTTTTTAATTGTAGAAGTAACGTATGTCATCCTTTGCTCGTTTGTTAAGTAACATATTTTTACATTGGCAGATGTGAAATGAAGTATGTATTACTGGAGATGGACAGGATATTGAGACCAAATGGGTACGCGATTATTCGTGAGTCGAGCTATTATATTGAAGCTGTAGCAGTTATAGCGCAAGGGATGAGATGGGGGTGTCGGAAAGAAGATACAGAGTATGGCATGGAGAAGGAGAAAATATTAGTGTGCCAGAAGAAACTTTGGTATTCCAAAACATTAAAGCAGAGTTGAAGACGCCGAAGAAGAAGAAGAAGAAGAGGAGAGAAATTGTATAATACTGTTGATCTGGATCAGGATGGATCTTCACTAGATGATAAGCTATGATGCTCTGTTATGTTGATTCATACCGCTTGAAAAGGGAGAAAAGTGAAGAGATCATCATGGTTCACATACAAATTTTATAGAGGAAATTATAACATACATTGATGACAATTTGAAGTTGCTATATTTCAGTGATTAAGTTTGGTTCTTTTTTTTATGAAAGTGGGGTTTTATCCCCTCTCAATGTGGTTAATTATAAACACTACAGGTTTCAATCAACACTTTACTTACTACTTGTCAATGTGGTTAATTATACATTTTTTTGTGAAGGGAAAGTTGAAAAAATCAGACCCTCTGTTTGAAGTTTTTTTCTATTGAAATTCGACTGTAAATTTTGTCTTCATATCTACCTTATAAGTAAAATAGTCTTGTATATAGGTTCCTTAAAATAGAAGGATTGTCTTTCCACACTAAACACGTTTTTACACATTTTTAACGAGAGTTGACCTCATTTTGACATTTAACACGCATATCATTCGATCCTAAATAAGTCGAAATCAGATATTATTCAGATCACGTTATTACGCCCTAACATTACGCTTTGCACTAATTTTTATCCGAATAAAGAGATATCAAGCATACGTCGGTAAACAATACGGACCATTTTTACAGGCTGAAAAATTATGTTTTCCGCTCCTATTTCAAATAGGAATATAACCACGACGCTATGAAAATTTAGAAAACGATCGGACCATTTTTAGATGTCGAACACGTAATGCTTTTCCCCACCACATTCAGGTAAGAATAAACTAAATTGTTTCGACCACATTTGAGTAGTGATAACCCTATTTCAAGTCGTAATATAACCACGCGTTGGTATAAAAATTTCAAAACGTGTCGGACTATTTTAGGCGCCAAACACGTGAATGCTTTTCTCACTACATTCTGTCGAATAAACTAAATTGTTCTGACCACATTTGGATAGGTATAATGTTCCACTTCGGTCAGAATATAGGCGCGTTAGAGAAAAAAATTAAGGGCAAAATTGAAATGTAATTAATGTGCAATAAGATAAATGACTGTTTGAAAAGACATTTTCAAATAGGAAAAATGTATAAACACGAAAAATACTTATTATAAGCCGTAAAATAGATGATTCCTTAAATAAATAAAAAACGAAATTGCTCTTACATTTTTCTGCATCTTTATATCCATTTTAAGTACTTTACTGTTTGGGCAAGGCCCATTACCCTAAATGATAAAGACTGAGAACGGTGGCATGGCAGAGTTGAATCCCCCACCCTCCTTTCATATCTGAAAAAAAAAGTACTTTACTGTTTTACACATGGAAACTCAACATACACGAGTGTTGTTTTTATAGGAAAATTATATGATAGTGAAAGAGTGGGCAAAATTGTTATGGACACACTCTATAATTGTCCTTCCTACATACACTTCCATTATACATGCAGCTAGCTTCATCAACACATTATAACATGTATCTTGAAGAAAGCTTTACTGTTCCACCTAGTTCGGAAGGTGTTAGGTTAAAGGTGGAAAGTGATAACTCTGGATTATTCTTTCCCTTCTCTTCTTTCGCTTCCTTTTCAATTTCGGGTACGTGAATGTTATGTTCGGACGGAGAGATGTGCTTTTTCTTTTTGTTTGTTTATTTTCAATTTTAGATTTGGATAGCTGCCTGAGATGTTTGTTTTTCTTTTGAGATCTGAATGAGCGAAAGTTTTTGTCTTTTTTCCGCTTTGGTTTCCCCTGTTCTGGTTCCTGTATGCTTTGGGGCTGCGAATATTTAGCTTTTCAATCACATAGATTAAAGTGTGATTGGGTTATAATATTGTGGTATGTATGCTTATGATTGGGGACTTTCTAACCATTGGTTTTTAAGGCGACATTAATTGTTGTGTTTGGATGTGAGATGCTCAATGTTGTTTGTTTGGATCGCATTGGGTTTGGTTTTTCTGTATGTGTATATTGCATCCTGCTTATTTGTGTCAATTCTACCCTCTACTCCTCCCTTCCTTCCCTCCTTCCCTCCTTCCCTCCTTCAATCCCTTAGTTTGTGGGACTTTACATTTAAAATGTCTACAATTCAGAATATCCTATTGAACTTCCATACTAGTCCAATATGATTTTTTGCGAAATCAGGATACAGACCATATGCTATCTTTTAAGATAGCAGGAAGGGTAGTTGGTGAGACAATCATTTTGAATTTTTTAAATACATGCTGATCTTATGAAAATTCCCATTTTGATTGGACACTGGATATGGACACTGATCTTATGAAAATACATGCTGATCATATGGTTCCTGTTCTCTGCTGTAATTTCCAATTCTAGATTACGTTTCGTGTTCTTTTCTGTAAATTTTAATTCTAGCATGGAACATGTTTTTTTTGCTATTTCAGTTCATGTTTATGGTATCTTGATTTGGACATATTCTTGGGTATTTTCAAAACCCCCTCATTTTAGCTGGACCAAGCTAATATGGCGAGTGCATATGCATCTCTATACTGTTTTTGGTGCTAGGTGTTAGCCTGGTTTATCAGTTCAGTTCAGTTCTGTTTTTTTTCTTTCTTCCTTTTTTTTATCTTTTTCAATCTCCCGGCATTTCATTGTTAGCATATGGTTGGTTTCTTACTGAGATAGACTGGATGGCAGTATCAATAATGGCTCTTCACAAATAGGTTGTTCCGTTTACAATTGATACTGGTGGGATTTTGTTTGCTTTTTGTCTGTTTACTGCAGGGCTTAATTTTGGCAATTATTTGCTTCAAGTTTCAACAATGGCTAGAATTTTCCATAACTTTAATATCCTGCTCCATCATTCTAGGTTGTGCTGGGCTTCAGTTGAGATTTTAATTTACTTGGGACATGGAGCTACTCTTCCTCTATTCAAATTTGGACAAGTTTCAGGGATTTCCATTTCAGAAAGTTCTTGATTGGCGGTTTCTTATTGTTGCGTGCTTTCTTTTTGTTTCTTTCGTCAACTGCACATAGTGAATCGCTTTCCATGAATGACCAAGGCAAGACAAATGCAAATTTTTCCACAGGTAACTGTTGATTTATAATAAACCTTTACATGTGAGCAAATATCCTGTTTGTTTTGGGTCACTTTTCTCGTTTTGATTTTTTGGTCATTTTGTTGGTAATTCTTCTTTGTTGATACAACATTAGTTTGAGATCCTTCAAAGAGTCATTTGAGGTTAATGCTTCACCGTGTTTTGCAGTCGTGCTGAACTATTCAGCTTTTTATCAAATATGAGAGCCTCTCTCCCCCAAATTTTTTTTCTCTTGAAATCTTACCAACTTTCTCAACTGTGTGAGGAGCTCTAGTAATTTCAGATGTCTTCTATTTTGGTTTTGTGGCTTGTTGTTGAGCAAAGGTTTGTTCCAAACCGTGTGATTTGTAATGGAGGTAGTTACTGGATTTGTGCAGAATTTTCAGCTGGGTATGTTTTCAAGTCAAGAACGTGACCTATCACACTTGTATGTCCTTTCATCAGTTATGGACTGGTATCATTATGGCCGGCTGCTCTTTCGTTCTTTGCTCCTCTTGCAATCTTCCAGCCTTGAAGATGTGGTATTTCCATGAATAAGGTTGCGGGTATACTGGTGTATCCTAGCGTGCAAGACAGCCGGAGATTTATGATGGCTTTTGCTGAATCGCCCATATTATTAGCTTGTGTTTTATAGCTCTGTTTTAGAGCTACTAACTTTATACCTCCCTCTCATGCACTGAAGCAGAAGAATAATGGTGCATTGTGTAGAGTCAGCCACATTATTAGCTCGTGTTCATTAGATTCGTCTTACAGTCTTATATTAAGGTATTTACGCTCATTGAAAAGGGTGTTGTCAGCTTCTGGAATCGCATAAAAATGGAAAGGTGTGTTGGTGCCTTCATGATGTTGCTTAGTGTTTCCTTGTTGGAGTTGATTGGTAGTGATGTCTTGTATCCTACAGGTATAAGATGATCAAGGAAGTTGGAAATGGTACTTTTGGTAGCGTTTGGAGGGCTTTGAATAAGCAGACTGGAGAACTGGTAGGTGCATCTATTCTGTATTTCACGCTGAAAGTTCGTTAATCAATTTCATCCTTTCTCTTGATAACTTCCGTGGTAAAGTAGTCTGTAGTTGTTATTATAGAAGTGATACTTATCTGAAATTTAATATTGATAGGTTGCTATCAAAAAAATGAAGAAAAATATTATTCATGGAAGAGTGCATAAACTTGAGAGAAGTTAAGGTGAATCACTTGCCTTCTTTTCAAAATTTTCTTTTTCTTCTTCTTATGTAATACATGGGTGACACTTTGCATTCTCAGTCACTCAGGAAAATGAACCATCCAAATATTGTCAGGCTAAAAGAAGTTCTGAGGGAAAATGACACTCTTTGCTTTGTGTTTGAATACATGGTACAGTTTCGCTTCACAACTAGAAATTTCCGTCCCATCCTCTGGTGGGTGTTCATATATGACAAGGATTTTGTTTTTTAGGAGTGCAATCTATACCAGCTTATGAAGGACAGAGTTAAGCCTTTCTCTGAAGCTGAAGTTAAAAACTGGTGTTTCCAAGTTTTCCAAGGTCTTGCTTACATGCATCAGCGTGGGTATTTTCATCGTGACCTTAAGCCAGGTGACTTGCTATTAAACCTAGTTTTGCGTCTGTATTTCTGAATGGTTAAATGAAAGGAAGCTTTAGGCGGTAATACTAGTTGCCATGTGACAAATTTCAAGTGTTAAAACGCGTGAACAATCTCGTATATAAATATAACATATTATAACATAAGGTTGTGTACAATAGTATAGAAATATAACGTAAGGCTCCACGTGTCCCGTATAGCTGGGCTGCTTTCATGTACTGGATTGTCCATTTCTTCTTCAGATACCTAAACTGCTGTGGGATTTTTCTGCTTTTGACAAAATAGACTATTTCTAGTTGCTATTTTTGTTTTGTTACGTCTTTTTATTCTCATACATTAAGCTCTTGAGATTCTTGCGTTATGGTGCAGTATGGCACTAATGCAACGAGAGTGGGTTGTTGCATTGTGACTTTCAGCTTTTGGTATATTGTTGTGTAATTTAAGGTTATCATCAATCACTTCTACTTCTACTAGTGAACTTCTGCTAAAGTAGATTTTAAGTCAAGATACAAATAAATTCTTCCATACCTTCTTTTGCATAAGAATACAGAACTTTATAATTTACGCTGATGTATATAAATTTGTCTTTGGATGGATTTTGTTGTTGTTTTGGTTATGAGTCTAATACATACAGACACACAGTAACCTATCTTATAACCTGTGGCACCTTTGTTTAGAAAACTTGCTGGTTTCAAAGAATATTATCAAAATTGCTGACTTTGGTCTGGCACGTGAAATCAACACTAAACCTCCATATACAGAGTATGTCTCAACACGCTGGTGAGTCCATCAGGCAACATAAATTATGGAAAATCAACCTTGTTTCCTGGATTTCTGATGCTTGAACATGCAGGTATAGGGCTCCAGAAGTGCTACTCCAGTCACCTACTTATGGTCCTGCTGTTGGTAAGAAATTGAAATTTATTCTAACGGCCTTAAACATAACCTCTTAAAGTGAAAACTAACATTTTGGAATACATCTGTACATGGTTTATTGGATGATTAGATATGTGGGCAATGGGTGCAATAATGGCCGAGTTGTTTACTCTTGAGCTCTTTTTCCAGGTTCAAGGTATTTACTTGTTTCTGATTTCTTCACAACGCCTGTCATGAGTTTTGGTTTTCTGTATTTTCTATGAATTTCACATCTTCTATGAAAGGTATTTTTTTGTTTTTGTTTTTGGTTGTTGTGGTGGTGGTGGAAACTGTAGGAGTAACGATAATAGCCAAACTTGAGCCTTACGGTAGAGGGGTCATGCTATTACCCTCTAAAGCACTTGTGTTTTTTTACATTGTTTTAATTAGTTACAGTAATTAAACTATTTAGCAATTTTGGTATTGAACTTTAATCTTTTTACATGGTTTTTCCTCAATTCCATCGTGAAGATTATGTCAGGTAGTCTGTCTATTTCCCAACTTCTGCTCTCTATAGCGATTGGGCTTTTGCAGGAATTAATTTGTGTACATGTGATGTTTTAATCAGTTACAAGAGTTATTCCTTTTTAGCAATTTGGGTATTGGTATTGAACTTTTATCTTTTTACTTGATTTTCTTTCAATTTTATCCTAAAGATTAGGTAAAGTGGTTTGTTGACCAACCATCCTCTGGTTCTCTTATAATTGCATTTCGCCTGTATGCTCTTCAGTTTTCAAGTAACCCTGAACGTTGGGAAGCTGTTCTAGGTTATTTTGTAGTCCATTCCCAGTGTTGGGCTTCTCTTTACCTTATTCATTCATAAAGACATACCCATTGGGTCTTTCTGGAGTTCTTTTGAGAGATGCTTACCCGTGTTTTTTTATTACTGCTACAGTGAAGCGGATGAAATTTTGAAAATATGCAGTGTTATCGGAACTCCAACAGAGAGTCACTGGGCTGAGGGGCTTGAACTTGCTAGAGTTATGAACTACCAGTTTCCCCAGGTATATAGGTTGCCAAACTCCCTTGATTAGTGCAGAAGCAGCTTATAGAATTTATGACCTGTAACACACTTTTGGTATGTAACATGACAGAGCGCTGGTGGACCCCTCTCTGTGTTGATATCATCTGCTAGTAAGGATGCTGTTGACCTTTTAGCAGTAAGTATTGGTTTCATTCACTTGTAAAGCTGCAGTCTATTTCTTTATGTCGAGTCTAATCCATGATAGTGTTTAAGTATGCTTGTTTTATGTTATTGCCATATCCTTGGAGTTTTCACCTTGCAGCTCACAGAGCACAGTGCACTTATTCACCCTACAAAAAATATATTAAACAAAGCTAGTGCACTTTGTCTAGTGTATTAAATAAATAATCCGAACCCTCCTTAACAGTGTTTATTTTGTTCCTATTGAAAAGTCATTGTGTTCTTGGGATCCATGCAAGAGACCTACGGCTTCAGAGGCACTCCAGCATCCTTTCTTCAAAGTAAATAACTTGTCCATCTTCCATGAGAAACTTAGGAGCATGTGTACTACATATGAATGATCTTGTTTAATGTTGCAGAGCTGCAATCTGCCTTGTTTACGCCCAAAGCCTTCTCTTGCTAAAACACCTCCATCTGGTTTGTTATTTTGAAGCACTTTTTAGTCATTGTTCTTTGTATGAGTATGTGTATAAAATCGGTAGTCATTTTACCTTTACAATTGTTGCAGCTGGAACAAGGGTTCCATCAGAGCGTAAAGTTGGCTAGGAGATTGTCTGGTACTTTGCCTGATTTGAAGCCAACAAATAACTATAGCAAACCAGCAGGTGAGTTATATTGTGAGAATGCTAAGATGGATGTGTAAGCATACAATTAATAATGGATAATATAAGAAATAAAACATATTGTATGAATTTTCATTCCAGCATTTAAGCATAGTTTAAGTAACTGACTGCTGTTAATATTGGCAATTGTTGCATTGCAGGTATTCAAAGGAGGTTGGAGATGACTAGTCAGGTGTGTTGTTTGTTAGAAGTAAAAAAAACCGCTTAGGTTTAACTTTTGGCTTTGTTTTGATCTTTTGGCACCGTTTTTAGGAGCAAAAGCATCACAAAGCAACCTTGAAGCAATCACCAAGATGTCAACCTCCTCCTGCAAACAATGGTCCAAGTAAGTTTTGTTTTCTTTGGTACATTGGGCCAGTTTATCTAATTGAACCATCTCAATTATAACTGTTCTCAGCAAAATTGCTGGACCACTAATTTTTTTTGAATTCAAGAAGGGCGTGTGTATTTAAATAGTTAGAATGGAAAATTTCACTAATATTAGCTTGGTGGTAGATCTTTAAATTGTCGGTGTACTGTGCTAATACATCTTTGACTCATGTACACATTACACAATTTCTTTCTGAGATTGTATGCACTTCATTTGAACTTGGTGCAAGAGCAACAGATTTTAGTCTGTGTTTTCTTTTTTTTCTTTTTTGTGCAATTCATGTGAGAGAAGCCATGGATTTCATTGCAGTTGCGAATTATAAAGGGAAGACACGTGGAATTTGTGCTAGTACTGAAAAGTTAGGAAAAATGACAATTAGCTGCGATGAAGTTATGAAGAAAGAGCAGCAGCAATCTTCACGCATTTAAGAAGGCTGGGGTTTGGCATGGTAAACCTCCTGATGCATGTTTTGGTAGATCTCGTGAAAGTCTTCCTGGACGAACAACTATTACAAGGAAAGTAACTGGTTGAAGGCTAGACTAATACTAGCACATATATATATATATTTATCGGATGAGATCTGTTGGTGAGTAATTTCTCCTTTGGCCTAATTTAGGTTTGCTTATTATTATTGGCTGTGTTTTCTTTCCCCAATTGGCCATACAGTTTGCTGTCTTTAACGTATGATACTTCAAAATGAGTTTGCTCTACATGCCATTAATTGTTCTACTAACTTCCGTGTTTATGGATTGATTGATGCTCTGTTTTAGTTTTATTTTGGTTTCAAGCTCGATACACACTTTTATTGAAACACACCTGTATCAGTATGAACTATAATGTGGAAGGAAGTCTTGTATTAAACATGGTTAATATGATGAAGTTCTGAAAATTAAAGATAAACTAGAAAAGGCCATGAATAATACAAGCAAAAATGGATTGCCAAAGTCTGAGCCATACATAGAACAAATATCCTTCCCATGGAGTAATCGGGTTCCAGTTAAGCATTAACACAATTTAACACATGGATTCACTCATAAGAACTTCCATTAAGTGGAATCTAACCGCAAAACTTGAGCTAATCTTGGAACATTTGTCCCTTCAAACCATATATTGGCGTGAAAACTAAAGGTGGAATCGTTCTACAACATCTTAGTCCTCAGAGTACCATAAGTGGAAATTCAGTGTTAAATTGTGTTGAGACTCAAGAAATTTCTGCATCTAGCACAGAAATTCCAATCTGTGAGAATGAAGAATTAAAGGCTCCCCTCCCCTTTTTCCCATTGTTTTTTTTTTTTTTTTTTTTTTTTTTTTTGCTAGGAAGATGCAACATTACATAATTCAGATGTTGAATCGTTGCATGTTGAACATTTGGTTCTTCTTAGCCAACTGCTTCTCCCTTGAGCATCAATCAATCTTGAACAAACATGTACTCTTTTACAGGTATTGAGATTGTATTCTATCCCGGTTTTCCTCCCACCACTGCTTTGCATTCGTTTCTCCAAACATTTCACGACTGCACCAGATGAAATTTACAAGGTATGAGCATCGATGTGCTTATAATTATAATACAAAGCATTATTGACTTGTTAGGAGTGAGCTTGATTACCTGAATCTAACACGCCGCAGCTCTCTAGTTCCATCAGCTAGTTGTCTAATTGTAATGTATACCCCTGGCTGGTCTTCTTCGATCCATTCTGACTCGAAGTCACTGGCATTACTGATTGAAGCCGAAGCTTCATCCCTAGACGAGGTCGTAGTTCTTGATGCCTCCATTCCCGACATCTCACCTTTTGTTCCTCCACCATGTCCATAGGCACTTGACCCTCCTCCTGCATTGTAATGTTGGATGCTTTCTTGCTGTAAAGGGTCGACAGAAGGGAAATAACGTTGATTTCCGGAAGGAGGTTTATAATTTCTTGGTGTCCAATCTCTGTTTACTGGAGTCATCATTGACTTTCCTTGGCAGATCCTAGCCGCGAGCACGAGAATCCCTCTGCAGTAAAACAACAAAAATGATCAGACCATACTTAGCCAGGGGGGGCTACCATCCCTGTGACTGTTCTGGCACGAGATGGTAACCGGAGCTGAAATGGACATACTATACTTAATATAGCTACATATAAAAGAAGTGAAAACAAAAAGTAGATTACCCCATCGACAGATCTTGAGGGCGTGTTGGGATCTTGCTGATTGAACCTTTGAACATTATAGAGCTCCATGATTCTGTCATAATTTTCACCCCACCATCTCTGCGCTTGCCATTTGTTGAACATATCCCGGCTTCACATTCAAAACATCAAAGTAAAAATCATCACAATGTCCCAAAAAAAAGCAACTTGAATTGCAAAAAAAACATATGAATGCTATGATTAGCTCTTAAATAATCCTAAGATAAATGTTTCTTCTATGGACCCCGGATAGTTTTTGACTTCGACTAAGAACCTTGACGTGGAGATTTTCCAGTGCACCGAAACTGTTGGACGCGTGGGAAAGTGTGCAAAAGGACAAAAGTGTACATCCGCATTATAACATTTTTTACAGGACAAAAGTTGTAGCCTGTATGTAGCTCTTATTTTTTTTTCATGGAATTCTGCAGGTGCACAACATTATTAATCATAGTGTTGTTGGTAAGTAGGTATTAGAAACTGTAACTCTTTCTGCACTGGTTCTTGAGCAATCAACATCACTATAATGGGTCTAAAAGTTGATGCAAAAGATGAATTTGTATTAATTGCTTACTTAAATGCTGTTTTCATCTCTATAAGAGATGTTCAGTGCAATAAATTTCAGATTGATGATGTGACATATAATTATTATTATTATTATACAAAAAAAATAAACAACATGATATACATACATCATCAATCATCATTCACCATTCACATCACATGTGGTGTTGTTTCAACCAACATTAAACATGAAACATGTAATCTTTAAATGGTTGTCACCTGGTTGAACCTCAAGCTTGGGACCCAATGCATGTTACAGCAGTTACAGCCCTTAAAGAGAACCAAACTCCACCTCCCCACCCCGAAAAATATGGGACTAGAGAATATATGATCAAGTTAGTATTAGCGATACCACGCCACATGAAACGACGCTCCTTGCTCGAACACCACATACATAATCCGCCCAAAACAAAGTCGACTATTTTCAGGCGGTTGATTGTCATATTTGACTGTTTAAAATTTAAAGGAAGAAGTTGATACACAGTAGGATTAGGGAAGATGGACTTACTTGAAGCGGATTCTCTTCATATCATTACCACCATCAGGAGAGAAACAAAAGTAATATGAACACCTGGCTCAACCTGAGCCATCCATTCTTTGCTTCATCCTCTTTTTCTACTACAACATCACCACCTGTACGAGTCGATATCGAATCAAGCCTACCCCAAACGCCCGGTAAACCTCGAAGTCGTTACGTGCACCACCGCCGGGTCTAGCGAAGTCCCAAGCTGGTGTGGAAGAAGTTGAGCTAATCCCAGCTGGTTGATTGTTGTAAGATAATGACTCAGAAATAGCATCAAAGTCTGCAAATTGTTGTGGCCATTGTCCTTTCCTGCTGTTCCCTCCTCCTCCTCTTGGTGTACTTGATTTGCCCTGCTTAGATGATGTGCCTGCTGACACTTTCATCCCCATATCCTTCATCTAAAAATAGATCATTAAAATTCACATCAGTACTCCCCTGTCCCAAAATATAAGGCATTTTAGCGTTATGAACATAGTTTAATGAAGTCAATAATTCTGCAACAAAAATACCCTTCATCATTAAATGAACGGTTAGACCTTTGTTCTGAATGCTGGATGTTCAACCCGTAAAAAGATGACTTCTTTCGCTTCTTAAGATAATAAAGTGTGTTTCCACGACTGAAACCACTGTGCTATCTTCGAATAACATCTCCACTAATACCGTAGGACGCTTGAGTTTGAAACCTTCACAGTAGGGTTTAACGATTTTATTTAGAAACGTAGGGAAATCTAGATAGAGGTAATTGAGGTTAAAAAGTGTAAAAATTGCCCTAGGTAAATTGCAGAGGGACTGAAAAAACACAGCTAATTAAAAGCATGAAAAAAGCAAAGAAAAGCATAGGTGATTTCAGCAGCAGCAGTCTAATTGTCATTTTGGTCCCATTAATTTCAGCAGGTATCAGTTATTACCCTGCATTTGACAAGTTGAGGTCAATGCCATTGCATTGTCTTAACTGTTAAGTAGGCCGCTGGCATTTACTCTCTTTCGCCTTCAAAATATACTACTCTCTCCTCACCTATATAAAAATCACATGATTAATAAGGTGACACATGTCTAAATAAAATGTAAACACTTCTTTCCTTATGTATAGAAAATTGTATCAAAATTTGTGCTATTTAAAAAGGGCTGCAAAGGATTTAAAAATAATAAATTAGAGCAGAAATGACATATAAACATAAACAAAACAAATTCCCACTTTGACTAGCTTGGGAATTTGATTAGTCGTTTGCTTTGTTTGATTTTTCGTTTGTATACTCTGTGAACTCCCACTTTTTGCCCACAATAATAAAGCTCGTTTCCAAAAAAAAAAAAAAAACAAATTCTGGAAAATGGGATTAAAAAAACGGAGGGATTACTTAAAATCCAAACATCTTCTACTTTTTTTTTATCTTTTTTTTTTTTAAATCTTTTTTAAATTTTTTTTTTTTTTTTTGAGGAATAAACATCTTCTACTTTGAATAGAGGATATGCATTTTATACTATAAGTAACGCATGATTTGAAGGTTGTATAACTAATTACAAAATCCGGATAAAATATTCTTCTATATATGGAATTTAGTAAATCTGATATGAGACTCATACCTAATATCTTAACCATAATGACAATATAATTTATTAATAGATATGAGACTCATTGATTATATTTAACTAATTAAATAAAAAAACTAGATGTTGAATTTATATGTATATCACACAAGAATACTATTCAAACATCAAATTGGTTCAGTGCACCTCCGATTTTATTGGAATTTAGATGCATATTTTTCAGTAGCTTTTATACTGGCCTGCACCACCACGCCATACTTTTGCCTCCAACAGTGATTTTTAAAAGAGGCAAATTTTTGAAAAGCAGACAGATTTATATTTTACTCCTATTGACCCGTGCGCTTTTCCTGATTTCTATTGTTCCTGATCACTGCTCATACTTGGCCCCTGACCACCATAAAATTTCCGTGATATTTTTAGATAACGATGCTCGTGATCACTTCCCATGAAAGCGCACGGTGGGAAAATTCAATCACACATTCACAATGTACGTACAAGAAATTCAATCAATATATTTTCCTATGGCAAAAATTTAAAATAACGTTCTTTTAATAATAATCCATCGAGTGATCATAATTCCAAACATCGCACACATATACACGGTAGAAAACAACAGGCCTCAGAGATATAACTCGGTGGTAACCTTGTTTTTGAATTTTATAAAGCTCGATTTCTATATCAACTTTACTCTTAGTAAAAATTTATACAACAATGTTTTGCAAACTCGATTGATCACGATTGGGACTCATTTTATTTTTATTATTAGAAAAGCACACAAGGAATAGACAGATATTCAGAGTGGGAAAAGAGGTGTGGACTGGACAAAGAAACTTGGTTGGTGAGTCATTTTGAGTCTCTTTTTTTTTTTTTTTCTTTTCAAATATAAATGTAGTGTCTCTTTCTCAAGATCCCCATTCACTATATTATATATACTGATTTTGTAATCCTATCATATGACCATTTACACACTAGGATTGACCAAACTAACTATTATTTTATATGATATGATATATATAATAATATTTTTATATGTTCTATCATTTTACTTTGTCTTAGAAGTCACTGTTAGCCTGTTATCTTATACAATGATAGTTTTTTACATAATAACATTATATACTAGTTTAGTTACATTTTCAAGATACTTGACAAAAAGATTTAAATAATTAGCATTTAATGTTCAACCTTAAGGTCGGAGCAAAAGAAAATAAAAATTGAAATCAATGGCAGGGTTGGAGCCAGCCTGTCTGGACTAATAAGAATAAATAAGGATAATGAACTAATCACACAAACATTTCATCAATTACGCTTTTAAAACTTTGACAAAACTTTTTTTTTTCTGGTGCAAAAATACGTGAATTCTGTTAGCTTAAAAATATTTCAAAACTTTACTTATTCCTAATTCTCCAAGTAAATAATCTAGTCCAAATTCATTTTTTTAAACCATAAATAAAATAAATTATGCATTTTCTAAACAATTTTTTTGTACTTAATAATCAATGGTTATAAAGTGGGAGTCCTTAGGTATTGGTATCGCCTCCTTATTCTGCATATTTATCCCTACACTAGTGATTTAAAAGTAAGAAAAGCAAAAACCTCCTACATCGCCTACTTTATCTTCACCCTACAATTGGGTTGATGAATGTTGTCACACCCCAAATCCAAGCAAGACTGTAGCTATCCCTACATCTTTTACACTTAGAGTATTGTGAATTTAATAGTGATAGTGATGTTGATGTAGAAAGATCGTGAATTTAAATTGTCAGAAAGAGTGATATGTATTTTTAATAAGATATCCGATGATAGTAGATAGGTGATTTGACGGAATACCCTTAGTAGTGAGTCTTACTCGAAAGTACATATCCTAATGATAATCCATTGTAATCTAATCTTGTTCTCGTAGTGAGCCCAATTCAACCCCGCTGAAAAGCACATGCTGATGTTATTCTTTCAAGCTTCCAAAAAAAAGAATAAAGTGTATAGTAACATGTAAGTGGCAATTTGTGTTGAGATGTATTATTGCTGCCCTTTGGTTTTTCTTTTTCCCCACGGAAATTGCCCTTTTATTTTCAAAACAAAAATAATACTAGTAATAAGAAGAAAATGTTCGTACCATGTTCTCAAAGCAATCAAACAAAAACAAGAAAGGAAGATCTGCATAGGATTTACTCGGTTATTGTGATTTGTTTTATTAAAAAAGTGAAAATAGTCATTAATGATTTGTAGACCTAGCGTGTAAATATTGTACTTCTTTTCAGAAGAATCGTCTTTTACTGTTTTACATAATCAAAGTTTCATACTTTAATTTAAAGATATGTTTGACACTACAATATTTTAAAGATACGCTTATTGTGATTTTAATAAAATAGAATAAATGATTTTTCATTCTATTTCAATATTTATGTATTTATTATTATTAGTGAATGTAATTAAACTAAATTTTATTTCAATGAAATTAAAACGCCTATTTTAATTTCTTTTTAAAGATAGAACGCGAATAATAAAACGAAAATCGACAAAACACGCGCAATGATGGCGTAGTGTGGGCGGTTGGTGGTAGTTAGTAGTAGGTGATGAAAGCAGAGTAGGTAGGATAGGTAGGGCACGGTAAAAGAAGTAAGTGGTGTGAAGGAGGAAGATGCGTAGGCATGATAAGGTGAAATCAGAGTAAGAGGATATGACTGTGGTGGCAAGATATTTGCCGGGTGGTGGGTAGCGAGAGACGGGTAAGGTACGGCACGGCACGCGGTGTCAGGAAGAGTAGGGGTGGTGGGCAGTGGTCCGCAGGTGGGGGGTGGTATATGGTAGGTAGTGAGGGTGTGATGGGTAGGCAGGGGCAGGTAAGGTAAAGATAGTGGTAATGAAAGATGAGAGGTGGTGTAGTAAAGTGGGGTGGGCAGGCTGGCAGTGGGCAGCAGGTGGTGTGGAGAATGCGATAGAGTGAGGGGCAGGTGGCAGGTGGTGGCGGCAGGATAGCAGAGTATGTAGGACGGGCAGGAGAGTGTAGGCATGGTGGGTGATGCGGGTATAAGAGTGCAGAAGGAGGATGACACAGAGTGCTAAGTTGACGTGGCAACATCCCAGCCTACATGTGTGTATGAGTTGTATGGTCGTGATTGATTTTACTAGATAAGTTGTTGTGTAGAATCTTGTGGTGTCCTCTCTCCCAAGATATATATCTTTATTATCTGTACTTTGTATGAAGAAAAACAGTACGTTGTGATGAATTAAATCTAGCCATTAATGGCAGCTTAGAAAAGCTTCTTTCTGTCCTTTATTATTTTTAACTTGATATCAGAGTAAGGTTTCATGGCGCCCACAAAGACCACCGTTTCATACTGTGGATTTACCACCGTGATCTACAGATGTGTCTTCATCTCCGGCAAGATCACTATCTCAAAGACCGGGCGCTTATCTACACCTGGGCCCGTAGCTCCTACTCTCAAGAAATTTTCCTTTATCACATCAACGCTGCCATGGTCAACCTCGATGTTTCCTTAGTTTACCTCGCCTCCGGTTCCATGTACATCGCCGGAGGTCCTTTCTAGTCTTGTTTCCACCGGTATTACTCTCGATTCTCTACCTTCCTATGATCGGTTCTATGCCTCCTACAAGTCCTCTACCTCTCCTAGCTTAATTCCCAAGATTCACCCATAGATTCTCGCTTCAACCTTAGATCCACATGCACCGCCAAGCTCAATCGGGATAATTACTTACTCCTCGAAATATACCATTCTCCCTATTGTCAAAGCGGTATAAACTGAAGGTTTTTCGCTTGGTTCTCCGCCCAGGCCTAGTGCCATACCATGCTCTTCCTTATACTTTATCTCGATTCTCATGCTAATAATATGTTTGATTTAGTTCATACCGATGTTCAGGGCCCTCACCAAGAAAATCTATCGGGTGGTTACTTATATTATGTTCATTTTCTTGATGATCATTCGATATACCTGGTTGTTCCCACTAAAACAAAAATCAAGTATACCAAGTCATTACTCACTTTCGTAAAATGGTTGAAACTCAATTTTCCACTACTATCAAATGCATTCAATGACTGTGGGGGGGGAATATGGTGAGTATTGAGTCCTATCTCGAAAGACTGTGGCATTGCCTTCAGACATCCCTCGCCCACATGCTCATGGTCAGCATGGTAGAGCTGAAAGGAAGCACATGCATGTTGTGGAGTTAGGTCTAACCCTATTAGCTCAAGCTTCCATGCCCCTAAGTTTCTCGTGGCATAGTTTCAAAGAAGTCGTTATGATTATAAACTGCCTTCCTACCCTCGTGTTGCAAAAATATGACTCTTATGAGTGTCTTTTTCATGTCGACCGACTACAAACAGCTTTAAGACCTTGGTTGTGCTCATATCCACATCTCAGCCCTTTCAAACAACCAAGTTTCGGGCCACTCTAGTAGATGTAAACTGAGGATTAGTCCAACTTACAAAGGATATCGTTGCTTAGATAATGAGTGGCGTGATATATATCTCTAGTGGATGTGGTGTTTGACGAGTCAACCTTCCCTTTTCCAGCTGGTTTTTCTCAAGGCCCAAATAGAGTCGCTCATGTCCTAGATGAAGTCGTTAGCACATTCTTAGTTCCTCCACACCACAAAGAAGTTGACATTTCTCATGCCTATATGGATAGTACAGACACTCCAGCTTGCTCCAAAGCAGGTACACGTGATCATATTGACTCATATACACAAATTCGCACATGTTCACACTCCTACTTTTGCATCGATACACCATATATGACTCATATAGCACACCACCACTCCTCTCATGTTAGCACACCACGCCTACACTTAGTCCTCGATGTGCATTCTCCTCAGATCCTACCAACACCGCCCAACACAGTTCCCCAAGTCCTTCACACATGTCCATGGCTTCTCCACGCCTACACCTACACCACCACCTCGCACCGCATTCACTAACTCTCACCCCATGATTACTCAGAGCCAGCGAGGCATCTTAAACCTAAAGTTTATTCAACAGCTACCTCACATCGAACCTGTAAGTGTGGCGTAAGCCTTGACCACCCATAATGGAAATGTGCTATAAGATGAGTATCAAGCACTTTTGAAGAATGGTACATGGAGCCGGTCCCCCTTCTTCACATCATACAAAGCTGGTAGGCAAGAGATGGGTATATAAACTCAAGTCAAGCCTCGATGGATCGGGCTCAAGCACAAGGCAAGACTTGTGGCTAAAGTGGTCGGCCAGACTTTACTGAGTGGACTTTACGTAAACCTTTAGTCCAAAGGGCAAAGGCACCAACATATCCGCATTGCTATCTCCTGGCCGTCACATTCAACCGGCCTATTAATCGTAGACATCAATAATGCATTTTTAATGGCCCTTTGAAGGAACCAGCTTTATATGACTCAAATTTGAGGGATATATTGATCCAAATAGACTCTCACTACATCAAGCAAATTACACAAAGCCTTTTATGGATCAAGCAAGCTCCAAGAGCTTGGTTTGAGGCTCTTAAATCCCAACTTCAGCTTGGTCTTTTAAGCAAACCAGATGTGACAACTCTCTCTTTATCTTCAAGACTTCCATCATATTCTCATTGTCCTGGTATATGTGGATGACATCCTGGTAACAGTAATTCGTGTCTTGATCAACAAGTTCATACATATGCTGGGATGCAAAGTTTGCTCTTAAGAATCTGGGGCCAGCTGTCACACTTTCTTGGTATGCAAAGTTACAAGAGATTGAGTCAGTCTCAGATTTTAAGTCGATACAAGATGCAACTCACCTTCTTACTAGATTGGGATGTGATTCTTCAAGCCTTGCCCTACTCCTATTGTACCGGAAAGAAACTGTTAAGAGCTACGGGAAGTGTTTAGAAACGTGACCTTTTTATAGAAGTGCTATTCGAGGTCTACAATACCTAACTTGTACCAGACCGACCTAACTTTTTATTGTTAATTATCCGAGTCGCTTTATGCAAGTGCCACATTCGGAGCATTGAAAGTCACAAAAGACTTCGAGATATGTCATTGGTACTCGAAACATGGATTGAACTTCAAACCACCGCCTTGGTCTTACTGTGTTTTTCAGATGCAGATTTGGGTGTCTCCACTAATGATAGAAAATCACTGGAGGATACTGTGTGTTTTTGGGTGAATCCCTTGTATCATGGAGTTCAAAAAAACAAGGTGTGGTCTCTAGATCAAGTTCGTAATCGTAATACAGAGCCCTCGGGCCGATCTTCATCAGTAGAGTTAAATGGATCATGCAAAATGCCATACGAGATGCACATCAAGGTGTAGGTGTTCCTACCGCTTGGTGTGATAACACCAAAGGTTTCATACTTAGCTCAAAATCCCGCCTATCATGTTAGACAAAGCACATAGAGATTGATGTGCACTTTTCGTGAATGAGGTATTGGCTAACAAATTGAAGGTCCGCTATATCCCTTCCTCGATCGATAGCGTGATCAGATGACAAAACCCTTGGCACCATCATAGCCTGCATTTCGTAACCAAACTCAATACGGTATCACCACCCTTGAGTTCGGAGGAGATGTTATGACGTGGCAACATCCTGTGCATACATGTGTTATGAGTTGTATGGCCGTGATTGATTTTACTAGATAAGGTTGTTGTGTAGAATCTTGTGGTGTCCTCTCTCCCAAGATATCTATCTTTATTATCAGACTTTGTATGAAGAAAACAAGACGTTGTGATGAATTAAATCTAGCCATTAATGGCAAACTTAGAAAGCTTCTTTTCGCCCTTATTATTTTTAACTTGGTATCAGAGCAATGTTTCATGGCGCCCACAACACCACCGTTTACAACCGTGGATTTACCACCGATCTACAGATGTGTCTTCTTCTCCGGCAAAGATCGGGCTGCCTCAAAGACCGGGCGCTTATCTACACCGGGCCCGGTAGTTCCTACTCAGCCAGCCTCCTTTATCACATCAACGCTGCCATGGTCAACCTCGATGTTTCCTCGCTTATCTCGCCTCCTGGGCCCATGTATATCGGAGGTCCTTTCTCTAGTCTTGTTTCCACTGGTATTACTCCCCCATTCTCTACCTTCCACATGATCGGGTTCTATGCCTCCTACAAGTCCTCTACCTCTCCTAGCTTAATTCCCAAAGATGTGGAGCAGTAGGCAGGTAGTGCATGGTGGGTATGGTAGGTAGTGGTGAGGTAGTAGGTAAGGCAGGAGTGTAGTAGGAGGTAGTGCAGTGGTGCGTGGGTTAGGCTACCCCACTCCACCACTTCCACCATATCCTACATTTCATTCCATTCTTTCACATATCAACGCAAAGAATGGAAACGAATTTATTCCTTTATTCCATTTCATTCCATTCCTACGTAATAAATACTTACATTAGATTTTAACCACAAAATGTTTCGGAGGAGTGATTTACTTTACTCTAACATAGAACAATGTGAAATTTTGGAGAGTTCATCCAAAACTACGTTGTTATGATACATCAATCGGTTATAACAATTAGAACAACACGCTTTTATATAATTGTTTATAATAAATTAAACCCAAATCGATCAATTGTGCAAGAAATTAGTCTGTCAAATGTTATGAGACAATTGTTGTAACCAAATAATAATAATATCTCTATTCATTACACATCAAGTTATATTTATTTATCCAATATTTAATAGACAAAGAAAATGATGTTTTTGTTAACATAGAAGATCCACCAAATTAATTTTCAATCCAATTAACAATTGAGATGATGGACACCAGGCTTTCCAAGGCAAATCATATCTGGTTTGATCATTCCATGTCTTGAAAGTTAGAAATAATTTATCAAAAATAAAAATAAAAATAATAGAAAAGATAAAAGGGCTAAAAAAAAAAAATCAGACAAGGGTGGGACCATTATCTAGACGCATGATCCAAGGAATAGTGTGACAATGTTCCCTTGAACCACTTCACGGTTCTACTACCACCTCACTGCTTTTTATTTAAACAACACTCCAAACACATCGCTTTTGCTCCAGCTTATACTTTTCAACACTTTAAAATATCATTCACTCCAATAAACACACTTAATAAACCACTCCAAAATCTTTTTTTTTTCATTAAACACCAATTTATTTTCCTCCACCTACCTTAAATTATTCCACCATAATTCAAATAAAATATTTTATATTTTGATTACAAAATATTTTATATTTGCAACGTAAAAAAATCATTTTGCATTTTTGTTGTTGTTGTTTTTTTTTATAGTAATAATTATCATCACCATAAATAAATTTTCATGAAAGAAATAGTACTCAAATGAAAGAAATTGATACATAAAAAAATAGTTGAAATAAAAAAGGAGTAGAGATTTATGAGAGAATGAATGATTCATGATTTTTTTACTCCAAAGCGCAACTCCAAATCACAAGTAAGGCTTCAAGGAATTTGGAGGAAGAGTATTTTTGTTGTTGTTGTTTTTTTTTATAGTAATAATTATCATCACCATAAATAAATTTTCATGAAAGAAATAGACTCAAATGAAAGAAATTGATACATAAAAAAATAGTTGAAATAAAAAGAGTAGAGATGAGAGAATGAACGATTTCATGATTTTTTTACTCCAGTGCGTTAACCCAAATCACAAGTAAGGCTTCAATGAATTTGGAGGAAGAAAGATGCTTTCAAGCCGATTATCGCGATAATAAAGTTTGGATAAAGTTTTACTTTAAAACGTTTTGAGTGTTGAATACAAATCCATTGGAGACAAACTTAATGGCACTTGTGTATAGGAAACTTTTTCGCGCATGCTGGCATGAAACGAACGATTCATCGACTATCACGTGATAAAACTAAAAACTGTTTTGGCATATTATATATATGTCACGATCATTCAACGATTAGTTTTAATTAAAAGTTTCTTACAAAGAGAATTGCTTATCGATAAATACATTTATTTTTTCGAAAAACTTTTAATTGATTTATCTGTACAAGAACACTTTTGTATTGGTAACTAAATGATAATACACTAAATTTTTATAAAAAATGATAATACACTTTTGTATTGGTTTTATGGTTTTATATTTTAATTTATAAGGTTTTACGTTGACACTTTTGTCCTATTTGTACGTATTTTTACATTTTCAATGTAATTTTTTGATTTGTCAATTTTTTATCTTAACATATTCAGACACTTGTCAAGGGTTAATGCACATGTGATAATTTGACTGAAAAAATATATTAAAAATGAAAGAAGTGCAGGGTGAAATGTCAAGATTAACCATTTGGAATAAAAAAGTGTAAATATTTAGAAATATAACAGATTAAAAATGTTTTTATCCAAAAGTAATTTTCAACATTAAAATATGTTAATATTAATATATATATTTCCTCAAAATAAATTATATATATATATATATATATATATATATATATATATATATATTGTATTAATTAATGAGATGTATATAAGTTAATAAGGTACTATATCATAACATAAGTGTGTAGTAATATTAATAAATATTTTCTAAAGCATATGACTACTACTCTACTGGTACACTTGAACTTAGAGATCAATGTTTCCTTTTACTCATTCCAAAATTGAATAAGATTCTCTCCCATACTTGTCTTTATTTGGAAAAGTAACAATAAACTAACAAACAAAATGTCAAGGAAGGATGATGTGTTTTTTGCACTATACCCTTATATATGGATTTTTAAATAAGTATATAAGAAAACTTTTTTTTTTATCGGAAGACAATTTTTAATTCTTGTTAAGTACTTTATTCAATTCAAAACTCAATTCAATTTCTAAACTAAATTTCTCATCTAATTAGAAATAGACAAGATGTATCTCAATGTCTAAAAACTTTGAGCAGTGGCGGATGCACGTACACCAGGTGTGCCACGCGACTCCACCGAGATTCTAATTTTTTTAGTGATTAAAACAATATAGCTATTGTTGTTAATTAACACATTCGTTGTTAAAAATATAGCTTTAGCTCCAGCGCACCATTCGAACAATTTTTGATAAAATATAGCTTACTATCCCGCTGACTTAATAAAAAAATTAATCCGCCCAATCGACTTTAAGATTTTATGGCTCTATATCGAAAATATTTGTATTGCCTCCACGCTGACGTAAATATTTTCCCGATATATCACAACAAGCATCATGAAGGAAAACATATTGAATAATCAATCATTTCAGATATTAATCAAAACATGTCCTACATTTAAAACCAAAAGATAAGATGGGGTAGTAGGAATAGTGTTAGAAGATTTATTTTAATTATTATGTTAATTAAATTTTATTACCTAAGCTATGCTATAATAATATTATTTTTATTTTCGTATGTTTCTATTACTAGAGAGCATTGCTGGTTAAGTTAAAGTTTCATCATCTCACGTTTTTTTTTTTATGCGGTCGACTTAACGATTGGGCTTTACTGCACGTATATATATATATATACTTTCTATCAATGAAATTATTAAATTTTCCTACAAAAACTATTCTATAAAAGTTATCAAATATTGATTCTGCTACAGAGAAATTATTATATCGTTTTCTGGATTAACAAAAGGTAAAGATCAAAATTGAGATTTAAGAACCTGTGATGTTAGGCTTTTGATGCCATCTTTGTACTAGGAGTGCCAATTGCACTTTCATCATCATCATCGTCTTCCATTTTTTGCTTTGAACACTTTATACATGTCAACATCTTTATTCTTCACAAAATGATTCTAAATGTTTCCTCCTATCTTTGAATGTGGCTTTTCTCCTAGTTAATAGCTGTAAAACCAAAACAATTACTATTTGGTTAGCTAAAATTGGATTGTAAAACAAATAATATTGAGTTAATACTTAATAGCACAATGAAATGGCTTAAGAAAAGTGACAAAACACACATTGATTTTTATAAATTATATATTATAATTTTAATATATATGTACGTGTTGTGTCAACATCCATTACGCAAATAATATGCTATATTACGCATGAGGATTCTGGTTATTCGGTTTAACATCAAAGTTATTCACCAAGGATTAACATCTTGACAAATTTTAAAATAATTGCTGTGAAAAGAACAAAACAGAACCATCTTAAATTTTTTTTTTTTTTTTTTTTTTTTTTTTTTTGGGTCAACTGTAGCTGTGAATAAAAATTGAAATCTGCAATGTTTAGGATATATATATATAGTTATACACAAAGACAAATCTAAGGTCCAAAACACACAAAAATGACAAAAAGAATGTGCCAAAATTAAAAGCAATAAGTGGCTCGAGATTAAGTCGTTTAGCAAAAAAGATGCTTATTCATGCTGGTTATTTCAAAGATAACATTCAAAATACGCGCAGAAAAGAATTGTAGAATGACACGTGAATATTCGAGCAAATAATACGAATCTAAACGCCGCGATATTTTTCAAACGTTATTATTTTCAGACATATTATTTATTTTTTAAGATATTTTTTCAAGTTTTCTTTAGCAAATTTGAAGTATTTAAATGTAAAATGAAGTGCCAATAAATTAATGAAAAACACCAAAAGTGGGCAGCCATGTTTATGCTTTACTGAACAAACAAAGAACCCTACAATCGTATTTTCAGCAATTTTATTCAAGGACAAAGAGAACCCAAATTTTGCTTTACAGAATTCTTCATCGTCCTTCATTTCAAACCCGTATTTTAAACAAAAATTCCAGTTTCACAAAAATAAAGCTTATGTTTCTTAATTGAATAATAAAATATGATTTTATGTCACCCACAAATGACAAATCGATAATGTCTTTCTCCTATCTCCTGGATATGGCATTGAGCCATTCAGAATGACAACCCGCCGTGAAATCGCAGCCGCTATGCTCAATCCCGTAAATGTATTTACTTCTTTCGCTTCAGAAAAGCGCAATTTCGACTGGTAAAACACCAGGCTCTCGATTAATATCTCCATTCATTTTCAGAAAATCAAATGAAATGAGATTTTCAACGCAAAGCGCTTTTTTTTTTTTTTTTTTTTGAAAGGTTTAACCTTTTTTTTTTGATAATGTCTTTCTCCTTTTCCTTTACTGTAATGTAATGTGAACAGAAAGTGTACTACTGTCGGCACATATCTAAGAAAAAGAAAGCAAGCAGAGTCTAATACTATTTTGACCAAAAATTAAATTTTATTGAACGAAACAAAAGAATGAACAATCGCTTTAGCAATAAAAGCAGCTCCAGTGTTTTGTCCAGTTTGGAAAGCTCCTTCTTTCTTTACTTTTTATTGTTTTCCAACACGTTGAGTTCATATATATATATATATATATATATATATATATATATATATATACTTGTTAATTAATTATCATCCTATCTACATAAATTGATATTGTGATCATTCAGTGATTTTTTTGTCAATGTTAAACACGTAACAGTTTTAGAATAAAATTGTCATAACAAAATACTGATACACCATTTAAATATTTATGCAGATTGCAGGTACATATAACAATATCCAACACCATGTTGAATGATGTTATCATGTTAAAGTTGAAATCTAATTACTCAGTTCACATCAAGCATTGATAAAATAAAATAAAAAGAACTGGAAAAAGATTGAAACCCAGCAAGTATAAATATATAATGCATGCAAAAAGTTAAAAGGGAATGATTTTGAATACATACCTGATCAAAATTAACTTGAGGAAGAAGTAAAGAGAGGCCTTGAAACCGATTTCTTTTGTTATTTCTTCCAATTTTCTTCTCTTGTAACTTT